>CM022670.1:422500-455000 GCA_012295275.1 Chrysomallon squamiferum
ATTAATTTTAAAGACAGATGTGATTTAAAGTTAAACATAGATGAGTTTTGAAATAACATAAATCTATTATAAAACTCTTTTATTAAAGGAGTTTAATGTTTTTCAAATTATTGGTGTTGCGACAGCCGTAGCAGTGTGACATGTGTTTGTTCAGCTTATCGATATACTCTTATTGAGTAGTAAGACACGTCATCGTCCAGGTGTTTCTTTTGTGTTTGCTCTTCTGAGTGGAATCTCGTTATCTGGTTAAATACGCTGTGTTTGATGTTGAAAGGTGATAGTTAAATACACTGTGTTTAGTGTTGAAAGGTGATAGTTAAATACGCTGTGTTTAGTGTTGAAAGGTGATAGTTAAATACACTGTGTTTAGTGTTGAAAAGCGATAGTTAAATACACTGTGTTTAGTGTTGAAGGTGGTAGTTAAATACGCTGTGTTTAGTTTTGAAACGTGACAGTTAAATACACTGTGTTTAGTGTTGAAAAGCGATAGTTAAATACACTGTGTTTAGTGTTGAAGGTGGTAGTTAAATACGCTGTGTTTAGTGTTGAAGGTGGTAGTTAAATACGCTGTGTTTAGTGTTCAAACGTGACAGTTAAATACGCTGTGTTTAGTGTTGAAAAGCGATAGTTAAATACACTGTGTTTAGTGTTGAAGGTGGTAGTTAAATACGCTGTGTTTAGTGTTGAAGGTGATAGTTAAATACGGTGTGTTTAGTGTTTAAGGTGATAGTTAAATACGCTGTGTTTAGTGTTGAAGGTGATATTTAAATACGCTGTGTTTGGTGTTGAAAGGTAATAGTTAAATACGCTCTGTTTGGTGTTGAAAGGTAATAGTTAAATACGCTGTGTTTGGTGTTGAAACGTGACAGTTAAATACGCTGTGTTTAGTGTTGAAAGGTGATAGTTAAATACGCTGTGTTTGGTGTTTAAAGGTAATAGTTAAATACGCTGTGTTTGGTGTTGAAAGGTAATAGTTAAATACGCTGTGTTTGGTGTTGAAACGTGACAGTTAAATACGCTGTGTTTGGTGTTGAAAGGTGACAGTTAAATACGCTGTGTTTAGTGTTTAAACGTGAGGGTTAAATACGCTGTGTTTGGTGTTGAAACGTGTTAGTTAAATACGTTGTGTTTAGTGTTGAAGGTGATAGTTAAGTAAGTTGTATTTGGTGTTGAAAAGTGATAGTTAAATACGCTGTGTTTGATGTTGAAAGATGATAGTTAAATACGCTGTGTTTGATGTTGAAAGATGATAGTTAAATACGCTGTGTTTAGTGTTTAAACGTGATAGTTAAATACACTGTGTTTAGTGTTGAAAAGTGATAGTTAAATACGCTGTGTTTGATGTTGAAAGATGATAGTTAAATACGCTGTGTTTAGTGTTTAAACGGTGAGGGTTAAATACGCTGTGTTTGATGTTGAAAGATGACAGTTAAATACGCTGTGTTTAGTGTTGAAACGTGACAGTTAAATACGCTGTGTTTAGTGTTTAAACGTGACAGTTAAATACGCTGTGTTTGATGTTGAAACGTGACAGTTAAATACGCTGTGTTTAGTGTTTAAACGTGACAGTTAAATACGCTGTGTTTGATGTTGAAACGTGAGGGTTAAATACGCTGTGTTTGATGTTGAAAGATGATAGTTAAATACGCTGTGTTTAGTGTTGAAACGTGACAGTTAAATACGCTGTGTTTGATGTTGAAAGATGACAGTTAAATACGCTGTGTTTAGTGTTGAAACGTGACAGTTAAATACGCTGTGTTTGATGTTGAAAGACGACAGTTAAATACGCTGTGTTTAGTGTTTAAACGTGAGGGTTAAATACGATGTGTTTAGTGTTGAAACGTGACAGTTAAATACGATGTGTTTAGTGTTTAAAGGTGAGGGTTATGTTATTATCACTTCAGCCACTCTGGTGAATCAACTGTCATTAATTCACATTAATTCACAGATAATATATACAAGGTCACTGTTGTAAACGCTTGCATGCGCTAACGTGCACACGTGTGTGTTTCGGTCTGTGTGCTTGTGGTAATGTGTCTCGATGCGAACTGAGTGTATTGATTGTGTTGTAGATACAAACATACTGGTTTACACACACTCAAACAGTCGCAAGTACGCGTGTGCGCGAGCAGAAACAACAAAGCGTAAAAGTAAGAAAGCGGAACACATAAATAAATAACAGTTATAAGCTCATACAACAAACCAGACGCTCTCTTACCACTTTTTCACAACCTATTGCCAAAAAAAAAAAAAAAAAAAAAAAAAAAAAAAATACTAATAAAAAAAAAGAAAGAAAAGTAAAAGCCTCCAAACCAAGCCCCCCATAAGAAAATATCTCAGTGTAGGACAGCAACAACAGTAATAACAGCAAGGAAAGAAAGATGGCAACCCTATCAGAAATGTGAAGATAAATATGTAGAAAGCAAATATACAAACAAGGAAATAAACAAAACAAAAGTAATAAATAATAAAACTTGACGGAACAAATACAAAGAAAACTACAGTGTATACTAAATCCATATCATGTAATCGAAACAATGATTTCAGGGCAAATCTTCTTTTCTTGTTTTAAGTTTTTTATGTCGAAGAGAAAAAACTAAAAGAAATATAAGAAAATGAATATTATGAAGAAAAACGAGAAGATGAAAAAACGGACAATCGGATTATGATACAGAAGAAAAACGTCTGTGAACATGAGAACAAAAAAAAACAAAAAAAAAAAAAAAAAGTAAAGAAGGAAAAATTAGTAATTAAAATTACGATGAAGGGGAAAAAGAAGAAAAAGAAAGTAGATGCGGCAAAGAAATTAAAAAAAAAATAATAATGCATGGCGAATTATAAACTGATTAGAAAAAAAAAAAAAAACAACAACAACAACAACAAGGAAAGAAACCAAAATATTGTTAATGGAAAAAGACGATAACAAAAAAAAAAAAAAAAAAAAAAAAAAAAAAAAAAAAAAAAAAAAAAAAAGAAAAAAATTGCAATAAAGAAGAAGAAAAAGAAAATGATGATGAAAAGGATTAAAAAAAAAAGGCAGATGAAATGAAGAAAATTCAAAAAGAAGATGAACAAAATAATAAAAAATAAAACGACCGCGGACACATTTATAAAATACATTTCCATTCGACTGCCTGTCTTTCTGTGTTCTTTGTCTGGGTAATTACTGAATGCATCATAAATCAAAACTGTAATTAGTCATCTAGATGTCATCGGTAAACCATAAATCAATAAATTTTCTTTAAGGAGAAAAAAAAAAAAAAGGAGAAAAAAAAAAAAACGGAATAAAAAAGAAAACTTAAAGAAAGAGGGTTAAAAAAGAAGAAAAAAGAGGTAGGAATGATAATAATAATAATAATAATAATAATAATAATAAGAAGAAGAAGAAGAAGAAGAAGAAGAAGAAGAAATAAGAAAAGCGAATAAGAGAAAAAGGAAGCCAAATTACATACATTCGGGTATTGGTAATATTCTGGTAATGATGCGGAAATTATCTCTAGCATCCAGAGTAACTAAGGTTTCTAGCAAATGAATTTAGATAAAACTACAACGTAATGAATTAAAGAAAATGAATTTGACTTTTTCATGCATTTTTCATGTAATTCCAGCTTAAAAATGTCCGCCTTACTTCCTGTCCTTCTGCATCTTTGATCTTCAAGTTTCCCTCTTTGAATTACTAAAGGTGCAACGGATCAATATTTCGTGATTAGTGTTATGAAACGTCACGTGATTTAGGAAACGTCTGATGTTGCTGCAGCCCGTATTATGACTTTAACAAACAAAAACAAAAAATAAAAAAAATAATAATAATAATAAAAAATAAAAAATAAAATATAAAAAAAAAAAAAAAAGAAGAAGAAGAAGAAAGAAAGAAAAAAATGTTTTGTTTAGTTTGTGTTGCGTGTTTATTTATAATAATCGTCATTATTAATAACACAATGATAAACTTCATTAGAGAGCAAGAGAAAAATCTGTATTAAGGTACAAAGAGAAAACCATTTTCTAATTCACAAATATATGTAATATCTGGCAGTACCATTATTTTTTTTCTGCTAGAAATCGACATTAAAGTTTATATTTTACACATAATAGATCGTGAATATAAACAAAGGAATACAAAACATAGAGAAAATATGGATACTTTGATATAGCTTTCATGTTACTGAAAAACATGTTTTATGTAAGCATTGGTAAATATAGGCAAACTCGACAAAATGTGGTGTTATTTGCTAAATACACAAATGTATGTATGTACCTATGTATGTATGTATGTATGTATGTATGTATGTATGTATGTATGTATGTATCTATGTTTGTATGTATGCATATACATTTTCATGCCTGCTGTGTGTATGCGTGTGCGCGCTCTGTTTGTTTTTGTAAGCATGCAATCATTGGGTATATTTTAGATTTGTCAGTGATAAAAGTTCTTCACGTATCATTTACTGCAGTGTTGCGTACGTAACAGCAACACCTGTGACAGGCTTTTGTGACGAAACTGCCCAGAGTGAACATGTGCTGACAAAACACCATCTCTTTATTATATGTACGTGTAATCTGATATGAATAACAGTGCACGTGTGAACGTATGTCTGTGTGTGTGTATGTGTGTGTGTGTTTGTATGAATATACATATCGCTGACAGATCTGTATTTATATATTTATGAGTGTTCAAAATCACTTCATAAAATAAATAAATGAATTAAATATACAAACACCTAAATATTGCTGAACTCTATTTTTACATGTATATACATACATACATACATTAGCAATGTTACATTTACGCACTTTCCGCTGTCTCGGCTTTTCCGACGATCACTGTTAACCTCGTTCTCGAGTAGCAGAGCACGGGGGAGGACCCGCAGAAACTGGCCTCCTGACAGCTTATAAACAGATTTCTGAGAATAAACCTTTTTTGGTGATGTTCTGCACACATTTCTACGCATCCTCGCTTTCCAAAAATTTAATTTCTATTAAGCATAAGCATTTCCAATATTCTTACGAAAAAAAAGTTTAAAATTTGTCTTACAAAACCATCCAAGTAGGCTTAGCTGGTGAGCTATGTTCTTTCAGTAGAGTGTTTATTTAACTTTATTTCTGCCAAATTTTATGGAAATCTATATTTGCGAACATGGTTTGTTCGATTGCGATGTTGAACGCAACTCTTTGTTATGATAATGGACGTCGCTATTTGAGGAAATTAGGTCGCGTCAACCAAATGCTGCCTTCTGATTGGTCGAGAGCGTTTGTTTACCTTATAAACTTCATGAATGCTTTTGTTCATACCCTAATTCTGTTTTCAGCGATTTTTCAGTTTTTGTTGATGTTTCCTTTGGTTTCAACTAAATAAAAAGATTTTTACACTTGTCTTTTATACGTTTTTAAGGAGATGTAGGCAATTTTTTTTTTTTTTTTTTTTTACTCTGGATCTCAGTATTTGGCCAGTTGACATAAAACAATAGGAAAATACTGGTACATTTTCTAACGTCTGAAATTGCCATAACTCCTTCTATTTTCAAGATATTTAAAAAGTTTTGGTCTCTTTTTGTTTCTTTCTTAAGGCACTATCCAACGAAACAGACATTTTGTAACATACAGACATACACACATACATAAAGAGTTGAATATAGAGTTGACCATGATAATGATAACGATAATTTTATGGCGGCGATTTCAAAATAATAAAGAAAAGAAAGAACAAAAATAAAATAAAATAAAGCTATTATGAAATCCTAGTGTATTAATTATATTCCGAAACAATCTTATTTAATGTCTTTAATTTTTATTCTTATTCTTATTCAGTCGATTTCAACAAATTCTCGATTGGATATTTTTATTAAGCTAAGACGATAAAAGAGTATGAGTGAAATGGCCAAAATTCAATTATCGCTTCGTGGCTTCACCAAATATTGTTTTTATTATCTGTGAAAACTGCAAAATAATGACCCAAGCGAAGCAAGCGTATCCCAGAGGCAAGCGGGAGATTTCAAGTGTTCTGATTGGTTCACGTGACCACAATACTGATTGTAGGTCATACCGTTTGCTCTTTCATTCCGTTTTACGACCAAGTGTGTTAACAAACGCAAAAATCAGACGTAAAAAAAAAGAAGAGATTTCAATAAGTTTAATGATTGTAATCTAATTCTGTTTAAATTACAGAAACCAAGTGAGGCGAAGAGTTGTGTCATTTTATTTATGAAGAAAACAAACAAACAAAATTGTTTTTGTATTTGTTTGTTGTTGTTTAATTTGGATATATTATAACTATTAACGCTTAGTGATCTAATTCCCGTTCTGGTTAAATAGTTGTTAGGATATAGAATCATAAAGTAGGAAAATATCAATGACTCTTTTATACTGATCTTCCTTTTACAGTATTTCAAATATTTTTCATCCAGGCTGTACTTTGGTTTTAGCCAAATGTTATTGAATGATAATAAACTTCAGAGTAATGCCCATGCTTTTTTTTTTATTTGCTTTTTCAATTTGGTTTTTATGGTGCTGTTTTCTCGTGTGTTTCTACAATGTAGAAATGAATTTTGTTCAACAATTTCGATGATTAAACTAGAATATTTGTTTTTGAGCTACCATTAAAACGATAAAAAAAAAAAAAAAAATTAATAAAAAAAAAAAAAAAAAAAAAAAAAAAAAGACACAAAAAAACATACAGTATTATATTATATATTTGAAAAGTGACATTCTTTTTAAAAGATAAATTTATTCTCGTTATAAACGAGACTGAAAAACAGTGCAAATGTAAAAATTAAATTTTAAGCAAAATAAATTCTTAATGAAATTACACGAGTGCACAAAAACCTTAGGACGGAAATATTAATAGTAGCAGAGAAGCACCAATCCCGACTGAAACCACCCTTGGACATCATCTCTGTTGTGTATCCAGTATTTAAAATATTTACGAAATGTGACTGGCTAATCTAACCTACAGAAGGTTAAAATCTGTGCAAGCTTTGATTGGTTAGGCTAACATACTTTGACCAATGAATAATGTCTACATCTTCACTGCCAGTGATCAAGAAGTTTTTATATTATGTGATACAGAAGCCAAGTATCTAATCAAAGACCGCAGATTCAAACAAAAAGGAAATTGTGACAGCCGCAATTTCCTTTACAAATGACGTGTTGACCACGTTGTTTGTCTTGCAGGGACATACAACGTCAGTCTCGCTTCCTGGAATTGATTTCAACTGACCAGTCGGGTGTTATGAAAAATATTTCATTTCTGTAACTTCAAATAATAAAATATTTATGCCTCAAGAAACGTCTGCTGATTTTTTAAACGTCCATTGTGATGGTAAAAGTGATTATACTGATAATGGTAACAGTGGTGATACTGATGATGGTAATAGTAATAATATTGATGATGGTAATAGTGATTATATTGATAATGATATTCTGATGATACAATTATCGTGTTTATGATGATAATGATAAGAGGTGATGAAAAGTCATGAAGTAACAAATAATTTAGTTTTTATGTACACTCTCTGACAGCAGGAGAGCACATACCATCGTATTACGTTAACGATGACGTACATGATAATAATGATTATGGTTAGGCTTACTCTTTTTGATTATTAGCAAAAAATCATTTATGCAGATGTTATCAAAGCCGGCAAGCACTTTCAATAAAAATCTGAATCACCTTTTTTGGAAGTGTCCTAGTTTTAGCTGGGTAGAGAATCGACAATGAGGTCTATGACGCTTCAGACTTGGGAACCATTTCTCAAACAAACAAAAAAACAAATAAAAAATGTTCTTCATGTCCTTTCGCGCAACTCACATCGTATTTTAACCTTTAATGAGAACTGGGCAAAGAAAATATGCAGGGTATAACATAACATACTTATTTCCGGGATGCCTCAAAGGAAATAATTTGTAGAAATATATCTTTATGTTCTGTCCGTGCCAAGAGCGGCGTGCACGAATCTTTGTTCAGTAAACAAACAATGGTTGGGAAATAAGATTTTTAAATCACCCAGACTGTGTTTGTGTACCGAGACACATAAACTGATACTGGAATTGTTAATCACGTCACGGACCCATGAATTACGACTGGGAGCTTCTTTCGTCTTGAAGAGGAAAAACATCAAGAAGAAGAAAAAGACGAGAAAGAAAGCTTTGTTTGAGTGACACATAAATTATACACAGTTAAAATCCTGATCAGTTAGCTCAGCAGTGGATTTCTAAACTGATTTAATGTTTAGAATGTTAGCGTGAAAAACTGAACTTTTCCTAATTAGCTGTGCAAGAAGTAACCGGACCTGGCACGCGACCCCTGTTCCCAGTCAGCTTTATGGCGACGATTTAACCATTTCACCACCAGGGGTAATCTTTGTTTCAGTCAGCAGTGTCAGACCAATGGAAGTACGGTGTTCGATTTGGGTTTCGCTGGCGCCGTATCGATTGGCGGCAACTTCATCGGCAACAGGTTGTTTGGAAAAAGAAAATCAATTGCATTCAGCAGTGGTAGGTATAATGTAGATTCAATGTGACGGAGAACGTAGCTTTACTTTTCACGTTTTCTCCTTGTTTCAAGTAAACACCATTATTTTACTCGGATGCTCGCGAAATTCAGCTCTTTCCAGCAGGTAAGTGAACAGTAACCTAGCCAGACGTTTAACCAGCTTAATTTTCACAAGTCATTGTGTGTCAAACTAATTACCAGGGCTAGAAAATATTAACGATGTTTGTGTCATATCATTTAACCAGACTGATAAAACTAATTCATATTTTTAACACAGCAACACAATTACGTTGTTAACAATACACAGTTTTGAAAATGACGTGTCTCTACACATTTGTTATTGTTCTTATGTAGATCTATTTAGATTAAACAGAAAATGATGTTTTGGAAATATATGTTTCATATTTATTATACAGAATACTTTCTTTATATTATTATTATGATTAAAATGCTTAATTTTGCTTGTGCTTCTCTATAAAATATGTAAACAAGAAACAGACAGTATTAATGTTTTTTATATTTTTAAATTAGTAATGTTGTTTTCTAAAACAAAATATCTGTTGTAAGTTACGTTCAAAAGTACACATTAAACATTAAACATCTACAATTTGATCTTTTCCTGTTAGATACACAAAACTTTATTATTTTTTTTTTAACGTGAAGAAGAGATATAGATAATGATCTTTTCTAATAACATTTTAAATTTTTTATTTACATTTTTTTCTAAACTTATGAGAATAGCTATACGATTTTGATTTGAACATTTTTCGGTAAACATTTTCATTTTACTTTGAAATTGAAGATTATTTTGGGAACATACAAACCTTCTTAATATATTGTTGAATTATTGCTACACTGTCTGTACATACATACATATATACACACACACACATATATGTACACAGACAAACTCATATACTTACATACAAAGACAGATACACACACACATACTTACACACACATACGTATTCATATTTAAGAATGTTTTTCCCTGTCGATAATGCGTTAAATCAATATCTTGTTGCACTGTGTTGATGGGCGTGGTTACGTTTATTAAAATGTAAAACTGTCACTGTGGATTGGACCAAACGTAGCAACTGTCATATTTAACTGGAATTACGTGAATGTTTTCAACTTAAACAACGAATTAAAACAACAGCAGCAGCAACAACACCACCAATCATCACTGTCATACTGGAGACATTTAGAATTAAAAAAAAACAAAACAACAAAACCCATTCGATTAATTTATAATAATAGTTCATAAACAGTATTCACCGTTAAAAAGATATAAAATTTATAAACAGATTTCTGAACTTCACTATTAAAATTTGATAAGCAGCTTATTGAACTTCGCTGTTAAAAGATACTACTTGGTAAACAACGCAATGAACTTTACTTGTTAAAAAGTTATAATACATGATAAATGTCACACTGAATGTCACTGTTAATGTATAGTAATACAAACCAAATAGACACATCTTGAATTTCATTATTAATACGTAATAATATATGTGATAAATCTCTTTATTGAACATAACTACCAAACTGTAACCATGCTTGATAAATTGCTCTGTCGATGTTTCCAACATCGATGGTTAAAAGATTAGTATTAGTTCATCGACGTTGTATTTTTTCTTTGTTTTTAAATAAATATTTCACATTGTCGTTGCGTTCTTTGGATCGGTGATCGCCATTTTGTTTCTGACTTGTCTATAACATCTCAAACATTCTGAGGAGACACAAATGAAATATTTACTGTCGACAGTTTTCTTTGCCGTGCTTCAAACTCCTCGTTTGAAATTTGTTCGACGTTTCCAATCAAATTTGATATTTGTTTCTAGTGACCCGATGTTTGCGCGCGCCATCATGTTGAGCGAATTCGATTGACTGTAATGAGTACACGGAACCACAATGTTATGTTTGCGGCTTTTTCTTCTTCTACTAATTCTTCTTCTTCTTCTTTTTTTTTTTTTTTTTTTTTTTTTTTTGTACCAATAGATGTAGAAAGAAGATGTAAAAAGCTTGGAGAATTGTGCAAGGGGTAAATACAGAATTCGATAAAAAGAGGCTTTTCTTATGACTTGCTTTATGCTTATTTGACTTAATAGGGGAAAAAAAATCCTTCTTGAAACTTTATAGACTTAAGGGTAAATTATACTAATTTAAATTTTTTCATCAATATTATTGTTATTATTTTATAAATTGCCAGTTATTACCGTTCCTGCTTCAAGTTGTTGTAGCGTGTTACTTGGACTTTTTTTTTTTATGAAGTTCAGTTTTTGGAGCAGTCGCACGATTTTGTACATGTCTGGTGCAGAGTTTACAACATTTGCATTCTTAATATTGCTGTGTTTTTTATTTACATAATAAGTTCTTATTTTCTTTCAGACATTCATAAATGCACAGTTCTCTTTAAAATGCATGTAAAAAATATAAACCTATCTCTCTCTCTCTCTCTCTCTCTCTCTCTCTCTCTCTCTCTCTCTCTCTCTCTCTCTCTCTCTCTCTCTCTCTCTCTCTCTCTCTCTCATATAGAACCCCAAAGGACATCATTACAGATCTACTGAATAATCTGTATCAGTCTTTTTGTCGCCGCCTCTGAAGAAATCATTATCTTTTAAGAATTGCACGTCCTACTGGTGGTTAAAGAATTATCATTTGTTATTTGTGGATTTACACGTCAAATTAGTTCCCAAAACTGTCATGTCTAGGATTTAGGGAAAATGCTGCATTTTCATTGGACCAAGTAAGGCTATTGGTAACGTCTCACTTATCTATGATGTAATAATGTTGCTAGGCAGCACACAAATTAAGGTCAAGGCTAAACATTTAAGACTATGGCTAAATTTTTAACAGCTTTTTAATTCTTGGACTGATGTACGAATGTGTATGTATGTATGTATGTATGTTCGTATGTATATATATGTAAGTATGTAGAAATGTATGTATATATATATATAAGATAGATAAACAGAACACAGAAATCAACATACAAAATATGCATTCATCTTGTAGAAAATTGATACATGAATAATTACGTCGAAATTGAGATGAATGCCATTTTTGATAAATGAACTGGTATAATACCAAGTAGCTCCTGTAAAGCGACCTCTGCATACTTACCTCCCTTAAAAATAGTCCATTTTCATTGCTTTTTGTACGAACTATCTGTTCACGTTACTATTAAATTAATATAAAAATAATAATAAATAATAAATAAAATCTGAATTTCCCTCGATCCCAGTCAAACAAAATATTACTAAAGCTTTTCGCCGACTTAAACCTTAATAATTATTCCTTTTCCGCATATTTTCGAAATCCCGACTATAGGAAATCTCATTTACGCGTTTGAACCATACAGCACTCGATTACTTAATGGTCCATTCCCTGGAAATCAAAATTCTTAATTTCGGATACACGTCACGCTTGACTTCACGTGCAACCTCACACTGTGAACTAATGATAATTATATGTTTATTTTAGATATAAATTTCGCTTTTATTTTTTTTCCGCTAATCATTTTGTACCCAGTCACCCAGTAACCTACTGAATCCACCCCAGCTTTCGTTCTTCCAGCTTCCTGTTTCGGATTCTTCTTCTTCTGTCATCTCGCCTTCTCTTCTTCTTCTTTCTTATAATAATAATAATAATAATAATAATAAGAAGAAGAAGAAGAAGAAGAAAAAGAAGAAAAAGAAGAAGAAGAGAAACAGTAGCAGCTACAACTGCAACATTAATAATAACAATGTCCGAAACTCAATAACAATACCTACAGAGTAATAATAATGATGATGATGAAAATAATGCTGATAATAATAATAAAAAATAACAACTGCAAAAAAAAAAAAAAAAAAAAAAGAACATAAGAAGAAAAAAAAAGAAGCAATACATAGCATTCAAAAACAATTATTAAATCAATGGAATTTTATTGCACTGAAGCTTATCATAGAATATCCAAAAATAAAACGAGGTCAACATGACTGATTTTTATTTCCAAATCAATAAATTATATTGATCAGGAATTTTTGAAGACGGATTTAATGATAGTTATTATGACAAATCGAATCTTACAGAAAAAAAAAACCGTTACAGGATATGAAGGAAATTAAATAATATCGGCTTTTTATTTTTTTTTTTTTTACTTTTTCTTTTTCGTTTTCATTTTCTTCGTCTTCTTCTTCTTCTTCTTCTTCTTCGAGGAGTTTACGAAAATAGCTTAAATATTAAAAGAAATATTGTTTGTGGAATATAAATAATAATTAAATTAACTCAGCTTCAGAAAATTAATCTTACGTAATTTTGCTAATTATTTCAATGGCGACGCTGAATCGTATTTCTGAAGGCTCTACGCTTCACTGTTTATTTAAATACAAATATTTAATATAAAAATGAATTAAAATCATTATTAAACAAAATAAAATAATATATAATGATTATAATGATGATAATATATTCCTCCATGCGTATATATACAGACACACCCATACATACATATATGCTTACATGTAAACATACATTCATGTATGCACATACATACCTGCCAATACGTACGGGCGTGCTTTACATACATATATACACACGCACATATTACATACATAGATGCATGCTGTACCATACACACATATACATGCAAAAACATACATACGTACTGTTTACATATATACACACTTTATACATACATACATACATACATACATACATACATACATATATACACACATTATACTTACATGCTTGCATACATACATACATACATACATACATACATACAGACGGGCAAAGAAAATACTCAGATACATACAAAAGAAAATATTGTATGTGCGCAGTAATTCAAACCAACGTGCATTTAAATTATTATTTATTAACTCGCCTGCTGCACGGAATCTCTCTGGGCATACATTAATCAACATATGGCAGTTGTCACTCGGTAGAAACTATTCCAGTTAACTTGTAATATATAGTGTACACTTTTTGTTATTGTTATACAGGTGCGAGTCACTGATTCACGCGATAAACACGAGCCCGTTATTTGAGCACATCTGTCAGAAATCAATTCTCAACCAGACGATATTTGATAAACCTCGTGTAGTTTCAAAGTGTCGAATCAATAAACGGCTGCTTTTAAAACACTGTCCAATTCATTGTTTAAAATACTGTTTAATAATAATAGTGGTGTTTAACGGCTCTGTTTAATTCACTGTTTAATAGCTGTGTTTAATACACTATTTAATAGCTGTTTTAATATATTGTTTAACAGCTATGTTTAATTCACTGTTTAATAGCTGTGTTTAATACACTATTTAATAGCTGTTTTAATATATTGTTTAAAATCTGTATTTAATACGCCGTTCAACAGCTGTTTTTAACACACTGTTTAATAGCTGTTATGTTTCATTTATTTTTTAATATTTTTGTTTAATAGCTGTGTTTAATACATTTTTTCACAACTGTGTCTAATACATTTTTTCATAGCTATTTTTAATACAATGTTTAACAGCTGTGTTTAATACATTGTTTAACAGTTGCATCAAATTGTTCAACAACTGTATTTAATACAGCGTTTAAAAGCTGTTTTTAATACATTATTTAACAGCGGTTTTAATATATTGTTTAACATCTGTTTTTAATACATTATTTTAAAGCTGTTTTTAATACACTGCTTAATAGCTGTTTTAATACACTGTTTAACAGAATTGTTTAATGCAGTGTTTAATAGACTGTTAAATGGTTTTGTTTAATTCACTGTTTAATAGTTTTGTTTAATTCACTGTTGTATAGTTTTGTTTAATTCTCTGTTTAATAATTTTGTTTAATACACTGTTTAATGTTGTTTAATTCACAGTTTTATAGTTTTGTTTAATTCACTGTTTTATAGTTTTGTGTTTAATTCACTGTTTAATAATTTTGTTTAATACTCTGTTTAATAGCTATGTTTAATATACTGCTTAATAATCCAGTTTAATACCCCTTGTAAAAGCCTTTTTGGTATACAATTTAGTATCTATTTTTAATAAATTTTGTAATATACACATTTTAATATCTTTTTCACGATCAAATAACTAAGTACTTAACGATACTTCAAAGCTCTTTAACATTAACAATATCAGTCATGCGATTACATAATAATAATATTTATCTGTATGCAATACATTCTAACACATGCCACTGCCTTTCATAATCTGTCGTGTGATAATGTTTGGAACTGGAAATAGCCGGTTGCAGGTCTTTAATAAATTTAAAATGAAAGCAATATATTGCAACCTTTTTGTCATTCACTCTCTTACGATACGATCTATAAAATCTGAACATTTGATTTCTTCAGTGAATTTTTCTTTCACATTTCTACTTTATTTCGTTTTCTCCCATAATAATATTGAACATACATTAATAATCGGCTCTTAATTTGTTAGAACATGAAAGTCTATACGTGTTTTTTTATTCTGTACACAAAGTCCATGTCTCTAATATTCCATAGTGAAATATTCCGAATTTCTCCTGCGATGTCAGGTTAATATTCTATGAAACTACGCGAAACCTGTGCGGGAATGGACTACATTAATAATTATATTCTTCAGATACAGCGGTAAATTCCAGTCATGCAGACTTTGAGATTTCTAGCATTCGATAAGACACCCAATTATTCGTTTTATCGAACATGGTATTGGCAACAATGGGAATAAAACCGCCATCACTGCCTCCTGACATGTACCGACTGCTACAAGCTGATCTCTCGATGCACTGCGACTTCTGCATTTTCAGACACGTCTACTCTTCGGTATGCTATTCATGCGATAAATCGAAACGTAGGAGTTCAGTGCATTGCCAGTTACTTATGTATTAACTCAGCGATTATTTCGAAATTTCGAGGTTTGGATTTCCAGCTACTGATACAGTATAAATTAGCGGTGATTCGAAATTTTTGAGATCTGGAGTTTAGTTCTTGTTACCACGTGTTTGTCGTTGATATGTTATTCCACATTGTAAGACGCTGTGTTATTAAGACTTTCTGTCATAGTCTGTCCTAGCGATGAGTCAAAAAAAGATGGAAGATGGGTTAAAATTTTGAGATTTGAATACATATGTATTATCATCATGACTGTCTCTTACTCCTTGTTCTAGATCATATTACTTCAGCATTGATTTGAATTTTCGATCTAAAATTCAATAAATCAATAGATTGTTTAAAATGTAAAGAAATTCTAGCACATTTCAACGTCAACGGTTATTAAGTATTAAATGACAGCTGAGAAGAATTGTTATGTCTTTATGTAACAGATAAACTCTTATCATGACTTTTCATAAACAAGCCGAAGAGCCGTGGCTGGAGCGGGAAACTGCGTATTGCGAACACTAAGAAGTATTAAATACGTCACACCGCCGATAGACGCTCTATCACTGAGTAACAGGCCGCTGTTTATCTGAAATTCAATACACTTCCCAGCATTAATCAAATTCCACCATTATGATTTGAAATTTCGATTTGGAATTCACTTTTCAAATCCTTCACAATCGCGGTGAAATGGGACGTTCAGAAAATTGAATACTGATAAAGTGTTTCAGAAAATTGAATACTGATAAAGTGTTTCAGAAAAAAATAAATTCGTTTCTTGTCACCTACATAATCCTGATCTGAATGCTGCACTTCAAGATACATATATATAAAAAAACATGTCTGTGGCAAACGACTTGTTTTTTTCTTCCCTTTTTCTGTTTATTCAGTTTTGAATTATCGAATCTTTGCAGAGGAGTGCATTCGCACCATCCGAGATAATCTTATTTGTGTCTAGTTATTGCTGCCAAGAGTTGAAGAACATGATTTTACTGAGAGAATGTACTCCAGTTGCCCACGTTGTCAGAGTCACAATCACGCAGTCACCATCACGAAGCCACCACCATCATTGTCATTAGAAGATTATTACAGTCATCATGGGCTTCGTTTTCTGAGTACAGTGTTTAGAACGTACGTTTAGAGATATAATAAAGAGTCTAGATGAAGCCTGCATACGTCCAAGTTATATTTTATTTGTTTTCTCTGGTCAGATTTTAATTAGGAACGAAGTGTAGCAATAATCTGAAAATATTTTAAATTGTCTGTAGTCGTGAGATCATCGCTCTCTCACTGATGTTGTCTTATCATTATCATGAAATTTATCATTATCTTAAGACCATCGCCACCAGAATCATATCAATTACC
The DNA here is from genome assembly GCA_012295275.1 of Chrysomallon squamiferum. Taxonomy (NCBI): domain Eukaryota; kingdom Metazoa; phylum Mollusca; class Gastropoda; order Neomphalida; family Peltospiridae; genus Chrysomallon; species Chrysomallon squamiferum. Next base: position 439,186 of record CM022670.1, read on the forward strand.
ATTCCACAGCAACATTATCTCACCATAACAAGCAGCCATTATTATGCCCAACTTTTACTGTGAAGGAGGATCATTACTTTGAAAAACAAATTACACGTCAAAGTAATATAAAACGCATGTGGAAGTAAAAAAGCAACAACTTTGAAATGGGTTTTGCTTTTTATGTCCAAGATTGTCCAAAGTAATCCATACTCGTATTATTTACGTAGTGTACGAATAATAAATATTGATATTGTTTGAGTTTCTGTCTGAACAGTATTGATACGGCTTCGTTGTCTTGTAGTCTTACACTTGCTGATATTATTTGTATTATTTACAAAGTCTTCAGCGCATTGACAAGTCTTAGTTTATTTATCTGCTGTCTCGTATTATTTGCGTTATATTCAAATCGTACTGATGCATGTTCCTGTAATTTACATGTTATGTGAATCGTATTGGTACATTTTCTTACTGTTTACGTGCTGTGTGAGTAGTATGGACGCGTATTCCAGTTATTTACATTTTATGTGAATCCAACTAATGCGCTTTCGTATTCATTACGTACTGTATTAATCGTACTGATACGTGTTCATATCATTTATTCGGTCGTATTACTAGCTGTCTTCCTGCTGTTTACGACTGCCAGAATCGCACTGTAAGCAATTATAACGTACGTATTGTTCAATTCGTACTGAGATTTCGTAATAGAACTGATATACGTTCTGTCTAAATCTATTGCGTTCTGATAATGATCACATTGTCCTGTTACTGTATTAATATTTATAATGTGTCTGATTCTATTGTTTACCTATTGCCTGAATGTACTGATACGTTTTTGTAGTATTTACATTGTGTCTGAATAGTATTTATAGTTATCCGTGTTTATTAATGTTTACAGTCTTTTCTCAGTATATTTATCTACGTTTAGAAAAAGAGAAGTTAAGTCAAATTTAAATAATAGTTATTGTTTTTCCGTAAAATAATTATTATTTAAGCTACGTAGTAACCTTAGTATAACTCTCTCTCTCTCTCTCTCTCTCTCTCTCTCTCTCTCTCTCTCTCTCTCTCTCTCTCTCTCTCTCTCTCTCTCTCTCTCTCACACACACACACACACACACACACACACACGAGAGTGTGGCTTTAAGTGCAAAATCCAGGATTAGAAATACAAAATGGTTTAACACCCAATAGCCAAGGTGAGAAAAATTAATCTGATTTTTCCCGTTAAACACACCAGAGTTTTACTCACTTTGTCTCGTCTCTAACGAACCCTGTTGACGTTTCACAACCGAGTGCTCATTTTATTTTTGTCTGACATGGCCGACAATAGATTTAATTATAAAGTCTGATGCCTGTTTTGTTCGCAGCACGACACCAAAACGAAAGTACACAGGTGCTTCGACTCACAACTAAATTCTAATCCGGGAAATTTAATTATTAATTAAGAATAGGAGAAATTAGTTGTGACAGCGATTTTTTTTTTTTTTCCTTCTGTCGCCAGCGTCTACGGCTGTCGGTTTTATAGCAGTGACACGAGTTAATTTTGTGACAACGGAAAAAAATGTGTTGATTAGTTCTAGAATTTTCTGAGGTTTCACCACGTGGGTAACAGTTTCTAAAGAAAGAACCTTGCTGGACTGTTTATTTAACGGTTCGTCGATTTATTTTGATACTGAGAGTTTTTACGTCACTAAAACCTATTGGATGTTTGTTTATTTATATCTCGAAGATTTTCCACTTCAACATAGGGATAGCTATTTCATATATACAAAAATAAGACTGTTACCAAAATATGGAGATAATTTGATAAAATGTCACGAAAATTTAAGATTTTATTTTAATTTTATATCAAATGATAAATGTTATAATAATAATAATAATGATGATGATGATGATGATGATGATGATGATGATGATGATGATAATAACAACAACAACAACAAGAACAAATATTTGTTAACAAAAAAATTAAAAATACAATTGCTATTATTAAAATAAAAAAACGTTACTGTCAGTTTAAAATTCATAACTTTATCCGCCATCTGCTTGTTTATCACGTCCATCTCAATTCTTTTTTTTTTTTAAATTCTTTTTATTATTTATTTTTTAAATTCTTTGTATTATTTCTTGTATTTAAATTCACAATAAAGATCAGAAACATTTACTTTACACTCCTTGTTTCGTTTGATTGTTTTTAAAGTAATCTATACTAAATGAATTTTATGGTGAAACATTCTGACGTTTATTTTACTTTGTCAACTCACTGGTTTGTTGACAAGCTTGGTTCTTGTTCTGTGACTCAGGAAAATCTGTTTACGATTGAACAATGTTATGAACAGCTGAGAAGCTGACTCGAGATCACTAAGTATTCGTTCATTAGAGTCTCTACTTTCACTTGACAACACACCTGTCACGTTTACTCAAATCTCAAACATCAATGTCAAAGATTAAAGACTTCTTTGATAATAACATTCAGCATTGTAGGATGGATAGATACTTTGATAAATAATAAACAAACATTATCACTTAATTAATTAATTAATTAAAGTAAGAAAGGAAACAAACAAAGATATAAACAAACAGACAGACAGACACATAGATAGATAGACAGATAGATAGATAAATAAATAAAGTAAACTAAAGTTAATAAATAAAATAAGATGAAATAAAATATTTTGAAATTTATTCTTTTCAAAAACAAAATAAAAAATAAAATAAAATAAAACAACAACAACAAAAAATTAATTAGAAATAATCTAATGTAAATATTTTCTTTATCTTTTGTGTTCTTATCCTTTGTTTCATTATTTCCATCTTACTTTATTTCTTTTTCATTAATTTTTTCTTTATACTAATGCTTATTATTATTATTATTATTATTATTATTATTATTATTAATATAATCTTAATGCAAAAACAAAAATTATTACACGAATGGATGCTGAATCCTTGGAAATACTTTTTGATTGACAAATGTATTTACGTTCTTAATTTCTTTTTCTTTCTTAATTTAGTCATTTTATTATGTTTTTGCTCTTTGATTGCTCATTTAATTCTTTGTTTTACATTTGAGTTTTGAAAATATGTTTTCTTTAATTTCTTTTCACCAGTAATTCTGTACGATGTGTCTTTTCACAACACATCAGTGACCACTATTCATCACTTGTTTGTTTTATTAAAATGCGAATTGATACACCATTTTACCACAAACAAACACGTCAATACTCGATCAAAACGAAGCATTGTAGTGTTTACACGATAAATTTCCAGTGTTTACACAGAGAACATCGTCTACAACCGCATAGAGTACAACGTAGTTCTGTTTCCACGTAGAAAAAATAAAACAACAAAAAACAAAAAAAATAACGATAATGATAAAAGCGATGATTCCGCCTTCGGCAAGTGAGACTAATATGGGATAACACTGGAAAAATCACTAGCAGGGGTTTCAATAATGTCTGATTAAATTCATTGAGATCAAAGATTCCGGGATGGAGAGCTCGCGACAGTTCATCGATCACGGTATTAACAGGATATAGGTGGCGCTGTGGTGGTTCGGGTCATGGCGGCCGGCTGGGTGACGCTAGGCTAGAAAGTGATTTTACGTCATGGACAACGGCGATGTCGTTGATGTCGTGGAGGAGATTAAATGTTGCTGAAAAATTGGCAATAACTGAAACACAATGTGCCGCCGTAGTATGATGGTTATTTGGACACCTTGACACTAAAATAAATAAATACAAACAGTCGTTCTGTAGATGATGATAATTGTAGAACGGTCGTCTTAACATAACGACGAAGGGAGGTAACCGTCATTTCGTATGACAGAGATAAAAGATTATTATATCAAACAGTAATAGGAACTAAATAACATAATTAGTTTCTTTACATAACTTGCGGACTGTTCTCAGAAATCTCGCATAAAACACAGAGGTTGCAGGATCGTTCCTCGTTGTGCAAAAACTGAACCATTTTCAGTTCTCCCAGTGGAATGTGTTTTTGTATCTACGGGAAATTTTACATAAAAGTTTACTACAATTATCAGCGGGTTTCATCTTTTAAATATTATTATTTGTAATATAATTAATTACTCTTAATTGCAGTTAATATTATCAGATACGAGTAAATAACTATTCATTCACATCATCATCCTCATGGTCACCAGAAACAGTATCAGCAACAACAACAGTAATAACAATATCATCAACAAGAACAACAACAACAACACAACAACAACAACAACAACAACAATAATAATAATAATAATAACAACAACAACAACAAATACTACTACTATTACTACTAATGATTACAACAACAACAACAACGAATGACTATTTTAAAACATTTTATAATTCTCTAATACATACGCTACGTATATTTGTAGGCATTATCGTGATGGGAATGTGTATTTTTGCTTAATTATGTTTACGTGTATGTATATGTGTACAGACACCTACTCACATTTGTCTCAAGAACAGATCCCATCAATGACACCTTCTCTCTAAGTAGGTCACAAATCGAATTGTCTAGAAAATAGCCAGAAGTCGTAGTTTTACATCCCAGCGTTCAAGTGACCACGTGTTGGATTCTAAAAGCTGATTTTAAATAGAGTTATCTGCACAGCAGGGGTCAGTACAGAAACCCTAATGAAATTACCATGGTAATGTCGATCTATGCCTGAGCGTTTTGTACTTTTCCTTTGAAACTAAATTCAATTTCGCAGGTAGAGCCGTCAGAAAGTTAAAGCCGAGAAGTTATATAATGTATTTAACCCATTAACTCCTATTATCTTTTGGTGGTCTAGCATGTGTAATTTATATAACGTCACATGAAATTTATTCAGAAAAATTAAAAAAATTCATTTATATTTGGCAAAATTTATAATGTTCCATTTACAGGATTATAGCAATTTTACATTGTATCATGTAAGTGATGTTAACTCATGAAGGGTTAATGTGATGTTGTCAACATATGAACAAACTCAAATTTTAAAAGGTCCTCTAGGAGAAAATTTGAATTTACTTTATAATCATTATTAGAAAACATCCCCCTCAAAAAAGAAAAAAAGAAAGAGAGAAAAAATATCCCACTGTAGGAACAACCATAACTAATAAAGTTATAACAGAAAGATAAAACAAAAAAAATAACATCAGATCAACAATAACGACAACATCATCGTTATTGAAATACAACGTCACTCTTTTCAGATACTGCGGGGGTTTTGGGGTGGGTTTGTTTGAGTTGCATGTGGTGTGTTGTCGGATTAGTTCTCCTGCATCTCAACAACGAGCTACTTCCCGATTTTAAACACGAATTTGTATATCAAAGTACATGCTATGTGTTTTCCTGTCTGAGAAAGAAACTATCCAAAATAAAATCCCGTATTAAAAGTAATCCAATGATTACGTAGTAGCGTGTTTCTTCTCTCGAACCGTCATCAGAAAAAACTATAATAATAACAGTTAACAGTGAAAGATTTCAACGATCTGTAATTTCCCAAAATGACAAGTACTCAGAAGCCACCAAAAAAAAAAAAAGAAGAAGAAGAATTCTCATTACTTTCTTCGCTTCCACATAATACAACTTTTTTCTCCTTAAATGGCAGATGTTACGTGACGCGTAGTACTTGCTAGCATCGCGGGTTCTTCAAACGGGGAATCAGGTTTCTAAATTTACATATTTGTCGTTGTGGTCGATGCGGTCAGTCAGGATGCTGACGTCGTAAAGGGAAGGAATTTCAAATGATGCATGTTGCCAAGTCGCTATCTTTGATAGAATTTCAGTGTGAGTTTTGTTTAAGTGCTCGACTTCATGCTTAGTTAGCTATCAGTACACAATCGATCTGCCGCTTTGAGAGTTTTCGAAATATCGGAACTCATGATAACGTTTTCGCCTGCTGTAATTAACCTTTTATTTAATTGCCGCCACTCCACCACTTAAACACAGCTTTATCTTCCGTCTCTACTCGCACATCAACTTCGGTTTGCTTCCAGTTTCTTTGCTCATAACGCCGGCAATCTTCGAGTTCTCGAGCAAATAATATCGGCTTGCTTCGACTATTATCGCGCATCAAGTCGGTATGCTTCGAGTTCTTTTGCACACGTCGATTTGCCTCGACACTTTTCGTACATTAATTTCGGCTTGCTTCGAGTTTCTTCGCATATCTTGTTGGCTTACCTCGACACTCTTTACACATTAACTTCGGCTTGTTTCGACTAATTTTGCACATTACATGGACACGTCCATTTTCACATTATCAGAACACATTCCAGCTCTTCGCACATCAACTTCGGCTTGCTTCGATTTCCTTCGCCTATTAATCTCGGCTCTTTACGAGCCTCTTCGGACTTCGTTTTGCGGTGAACACGTGATTAACGTTAGTTTTAAAAGAATAAACACTTCAGTTTATTTACCAAAATTATCATGCTATTTACTTTTATAATGTACTTATAAATATTACATTTATCGGACATTTGTTTGTTGGCATTAATCTCGTACAGCAAACTAAAACAGAGTTAACAGCATGGGCCAGTAGAGCCTCTAGACTGCCAGTAGAGCCTCTAGACTGCCAGTAAGATGGATGTATTAGCTGTTTAGAGAGATGAAAGTTTGCTGTGGTTAGCTGGAGAAAACAAATCAAGTGTATCCGTTGTGAACAGAAACTGTAACTTGGTGAACGTAATCCAAGATCCAAACAGACCTAATTACTTAGCAACGAATCAAAATCTATTTCAGATTCAGGTCATGATGATGATGATGATAATTAATACAACAATAACATCAGTGATGATGAAAAAAAATCTAAAGTAATAAGAAGCAGCCAAACAGTAACAGTAATAACAGTAAGAATATAAAGAATAATAATCATTATAGTAATAGCAATGATGACTAATGATGATGATGATGATAATAATAATAATCATGATAATATGATGATAATAATACTGTCAAATGTAACAGTGATGACAATAAGAACAGTAATTATAGTCGTAATATAATTATTATAACGATGATATTAATAACAGCCACGACAACGTCAGTAATATTAATAAGACGCTTTATTCTACGTCTTTCCATTAAGCAGCCTCGCTACACTGGACGATTTTAAATTTCATTTACGAGGACTGAGCGTGTAAACACAATAAATTAAGTGTGTCTGCTTGGAAGTAATTCCCTACATCCGCTGACGCGCCGCCACTATGACGCTCCGCCATTATTTTCTTCCTTTTATTTTTTACTCTCCACAAATTTCGTTTCACTAACACCAGTATTGCGTGCTGCTCACAATGCGCAAGACAAAATACAGGAACCTCCGATTGCAGTTTTACTGCCGCAGTGCACCGATCTGATCTCATCCTTTGCAAATATAGTTTTGTTTCTTTTAAAGCAATCACGATTCGGTTCTCACTGGAAAAATAAAATTTAAAGAAAAAAAAAAAAAAAAAAAAAAAAAAGAAATCGAAGAATCGTGAGGAGGATGTTAGAGATATAGGATTTACAGTTTGAGTTTCATTGTTGGTGTTTTGATCGTAGGCTAATTTCGTGAGCGGGATGTAGAAGATGGAGGGGCATGACACAAGGGAGAAATAAATCAATAAAGGCTGCCAATATACGTCACGTATATTTAACTAGTTACCATTACCAAGCAGGATTTCGTTTTGAAGAAAACGAATTGCTTTCAGTGCTGTATTTCAATTGGGTAACGCAGCGATGGAAGGTAACCACGTCAGTGACCGCCAGTTTCATTCTTGTAAGGCCGGCCGCCATCTTGATCAGACGAGCAGAGATCACCTCGCTGTAATGAATGTGAGAAACGCTTTAAATGTCTCTGTAGATCAGCAAGGATTTAACAAGTTTCGCAATTAATCTGTTAACCCTTCACGACATTTTCAATTTCTAAGATTGGAAGCTCGTTTCTGTAATACACGCTGATGAATAGAATCTCGCAGACAGACACAGCTGCGTGCGACCAAAGGGAGGTGCACAAAAAAGAGAAAGTGATGAAGACAAAGACAGAGACAGATAAAGAAAGAAAGCGTTATTCACAATGAGAAAGTGAGAGAGAGACAGAAAGAAATAGTGAAGGAAGATAGGGAGACAGAGAGAGAATCACACAGAAATAGAGAGAAAAGAGTCACACGAAGATATATATATATATATATATATATATATATATATATATATATATATATATATATACATACACATAATACTTGTGTAGTTTCAAAGGAATAAAATGGCTTTACACAAAACAAACATTTATATATATATATATATATATATATATATATATATATATAGAGAGAGAGAGAGAGAGAGAGAGAGAGAGAGAGAGAGAGAGAGAGAGAGAGAGAGATTATGATAAGACATTTATAATGTCACCAAATGAAAAGTTTGAGAATGACAGAGGAATAATAAGTAGAAATGAAATCAATGTAATTTAAACTAACTTATCTTCAGTTTAAGAGACCAGGGTTTTTAGAATTTTATGATGATCATTTGTTTAAGATGTTCAGAAATAACGAAAATTCAAAATAAGATTGTTGTCTTTTATTAGTATGGTTTCCGATCTTTTTTTTTTTTTTTTTTTTTTTCTATGTCTCTCTCGTTTATCTGAATGTCAAAAAAACTATAATAAAGTATAAAATTAATAAAATTAAAATAAATTAATAAAAAAATAATGAAATAAACAACATATATATAATTCTTCAGCTTTTCTGGACTCTCAATTTGTCTTCACTGCGCACTTCACAATTGTTTCAATTAATTTCGGCCATCATCGACTGTGTTCGTACATTACCATCGGCTTGCTTCGACTGTCTTCGCACATTAAAATCGGCTCGTCTCGAGATTCTTCGCACATCAATTTCGACTCTGTTCGCACGCAGATTAGGCGAAAACGTGATTTGCGTTACGGTAGCCATTGCAAACACTTATCAGCGGTCTGTAATAGCCTCGCCTTTCCTCTTGGCTACTTCTTGATTTATGACAAGATTACCAACAGCTGGCCTATTGATTTCATTACAAATATTGTGTGTGAATTGCTGCCCTAAAACAAAAGCAAATAATTACTTCATCTGACGTGTTGGGCTATATTTCCATATAGTTTATTGATGCATTTGCTCGTGGCAACGAAGTAAGTCCATCCGTTTTATCATCTTCTGGCTAGAGGTTTCTGGTGTCCTATTTGTAACACACGCCTTATTTAGAGCTTTAGGCGACATTCACAAACACTGTTATGTTGAAAATAATCTTCTAACAGATATGTATAAGGTCTCGGTAAACAAGTGAACAAATATTCAGTTATATATTTATTCCTCCATCCTGAAAAAAGCGAGATGGTTTCCCCGCTGGATCTGCGCTGAATGTCACTCCTCGGTGAATCCGCGCCTCAAATCAGTTTCCACTGGAACCCTCCTGTAAATGTCAGTCTCTAACAGATCAACACTTGACATCATTTACAAATATTACTAAATATTACTCCCCATTGAATCCGTGCAAATTTTAAATTCCAACTGGATCCGCGTTTGACGTCATATTCCAGTGGATTTGCCCTAGACGCACACTGCAGAAGATCCACTCCTGGTTAATATGAGTCAAGTTTATCAACAGAAAGATAAGCTCTGCTGAAGATGGTCTTTATGATTTATGATCGATAAACGTGTTTTTTTAATGTTTATTTTGTGTCATATTTCAGTTTTTGATTAGTTAATGCAGTAAAAAAAACCCGCCTAAGTTATAGATTTTATCATTAAAAAAGATAAAGAACATTCTATGAAGAGTACATACTTGTGTAGTTTCAAAGCGATAAAATGGCTTTACACAAAACAAAAATTTATATATTTTTTTAACATTTAATCTATGGTCTTAGATAAGGATCAAATAAACGAAAAGAGAGGAAACTATTTTCTCACTGGAGATTGGTTTTCAGTTTTTGATTAGCGGCAAAGGTTCAAGGGATATCATGTACCACGACATTTGATAAATCTGTCGCGGAGCTCCAGATGGAATGGGCAAAAGACAATTGAGCGTACTGGGGACAAATTACCTCGCGATAACCACAAAGCATATGACGTCTTTACTAATTATTATGACGTATGTATGTATGTATGTATGTGTTTATATATATATATATATATGTTTCTATATATGTATGTAGATAGGTATGTGTATAATAATAATAATAACAACAACAACACTAACAACAATAATAATAATAATAACAGTATAATAATTATTATCAGTGACAACAAGAACAGCATCATCATCAACAACAACACTAATAATAACAATAACAACACTAATAATAACAACAACAACAACAACAACAACAATAATAATAATAACAACAATAATAATATTAATAATAATAATGATAGGGCGTTTTGGTTAATCGGTAACTGGGTATATTCTGCATGTTCAACTTTTGACCAACGAGTCTGCAGTTGTAAATGAGAAAATGAATTATTAACGATATGCCACACTCGCTATTTGACAGTCCGCATACCATCACTCATCATGCATTTCACATTACACACAGCTCACAACCTCGTGTCCACTGTGTTTAGACAAGCATGAGATTCTCAAGAAGGGTCGTAAAGTATCTGACCAAGATAAATTAACATAAAAACAAAAACGACGCATACACTGATATTGTTACAGTCTTCGTGTGTGTATGTGTTTGTGTTTGTGTGTGTGTGTGTGTGTGTGTGTGTGAGAGAGAGAGAGAGAGGGAGAGAGAGAGAGAGAGAGAGAGAGGGAGAGAGAGAGAGAGAGACATAAACACATACAAATATGCAAGTTATAGGATACAAATATACTGATAATCATACAAATATATGAATAAACATACATATATAAAATGATATATAAATACGAATACCCTTACACACACACACACACACACACACACACACACACACACACACACACACACACACACACACACACACACACACACACACAAACACTACACTTATACACAATTACAAAAAGAAGCCCAATCACAGACAAATACATAGAAATAATTACAGAGAAAAACCAGGAACTTCGAGTATCAAACAAATAACTCTTTCTGGAAACTGTCAATTGATTTCCTAATGGGTTGTATCTTGGCCATTTTAAGTCTTGGTGCCTGAAGCGGCGGAGAGAATTGCGTTTATTCACAATTTTGCGTTTGCTGTGTTGTGTCCTCGTGAATCTGGCAGAGTCGTCCACTGGACGTTTTGCCACGGGCGTCACAAATCTAGAGACGTGTCAATGCGAGGTTCACAACGTTTCCCTTTCAAACGAATGTTAGTTTGGCTGTCAATCAAATATTTTTTCGTTTCTTTTTCTTTTTCTTCTCTTTTCTTTCTTGGTTTTTTTTTTTTTTTTTTTTTTTTTTTTTTTTTTTTTTTTTCTCTGAATTTTGTTGTTTATATACATAAATAAAACTAATATTTTTTTCTTTCTTTCTTTCTATCTATTTCAAAAAGTATTCTTCTTTTTATTTTTTTCTCTTTTTATTTTATTCTTTTTCTTTTCTTATATTAAAAAAAATTACTTTTTCTTTTATTAATTAATTAGGAGAATAATTCTCGGCTATCGATCAAATTTTTTTTTTTTTTTTTTTTTTCGTTTCATATTTATATTTATTTTATTTTGATAAATCTACTAGCCGATTTCTTTTTAGCTTTTGATTTGTTTTTATAAATAAATAAGATGATATTTGTTTTGATGACTGTCGATCAGTTTTCTTTCTTTCTTTATTTATTTCTGTATTTAATTTTGTTTGTAAATAAATGTGTCGAAATTTTGTTCTTCTGGCAATGTTTTTTTTTTAATCTTTGTTTTTAATTTCCTTCTTTTCTTTACTGAATAAGGTTGATTTTTTTTTTTTTTTCGTTTTCACTTTTCTTTTTATTAACTTTTGCTAATAAATATAATATTTATTAGTTCGGCATTCACTACAAATTTCTTTTCTTTTCTTTTATTTTTTTTTATTTTGCCACTTCTTTATTTTAAGTTTGTTAAATAACTAAGGAAAACTTCTTGTTTTTTAAATAATTATATCAAATATTTGTTTCTTAATTTTGTTTTGTTTTTGTAAATTTGTAAAATGAATTTATTTAACTGTTGATAAAAAAAAAAATCTTTTAGCTTTTTCTTTACTTTTGTTTTTATAATATTTTTGTAAAAAGGCAAATACATTTTCGGTATTTAATCAGAATTTTTCTTTTACTACAATTTTTTTTTTTTTTTTTTTTAATTATTTTCTGTTTTTTTGCTACTTTTCTTTTTCATCCTGTGGAATGATCGGTGTATCATTTTAAACTGCAGAAACTTAGATTTGTGTTTCTAAAATACGTATCCCCTAAAGCATTGTCAGCAGATTTTGTTTTGTTTGAATTTGTTCGAGCCAACTGCAGCTGTGTCCAACAGTTTGTTAAAAATCTTCAAAATCTTTTGCTTTTTTCCTATTTCGATTTATTTTTAATTCTATTCTGAAAGTTTTGTTAAAAAATAATCCAATTAGAGCCAAAAAAAGAGAGCAAAAGAGCGAAAATGTCTCAACAAAAAATAAAAAAAAAAATAAAAAAAAATAGGTAGAAGAAAAAACAAAAGAAAAAAGAAGAATATTTTCAATTAAAAACAAACATTATTTTCCTTTGATATTAATTTCAGATGTCATCACTGTTAATATATGAGTTTTATTCGTTTATTTCTTCCTGAGTCACATTCCACGAGGACATTAGAATGTGCCGTGACGGACCAAGCTTGTTAGTTCTCCAATTTGTGCTAACCGATGTTTGAAATAGGAACACGTACGTACTCTAATTTATTTTGTGTTCTCCCAAACAGACAGGGCATATTGATCGATAATACAGACTCACTGGTAATGTAAAACCATTACACTTCTTATAACAAAGTCCCAAGTCTCATACGGCTCTGGGATCGAATCCCAGTAACTCTACATTTGAGTGCTTAGAAAATAATCCATTAATGTATTGCTTTATCTATTAATTTGGTGATGCTAATATTATACTATATATATATTGTTTTATTAATTGTTTCATGTTTTTACTTTTATTTAAAATATAGTAATTAATCTTGTATTTTGTTTTAATTATTAATTAATAAATACATTTTAGATCTTTGCACAGTTTTTCTTAGAGATCTGTGGTTCTTTTCTGGATTATTTTTATTTTTAATTACAGAATTCTTAAACAGATCTCTCTCTCTCTCTCTCTCTCTCTCTCTCTCTCTCTCTCTCTCTCTCTCTCTCTCTCTCTCTCTCTCTCTCTCTCTCTCTCTCTCTCTCTCTCTCTCTCTCTCTCTCTCTCTCTCTCTCTCTCTCTTATAATCATATCGTCTTTTGCCCAAGACATCATGTGTTGCAAGGTTAATTTCACTGATATTGCCCATTGTTTATTTTCATATTAGGTGATGTGTTTTATACTGTCTGTGGGAGGGTAAATCATAGCTGAACCATTACTGACAACTTGCATACACAGAACATAAAACATTGGCTGCAGGTTTCCTCTTTCAAATCTTCATTTTACATATTGTCATGTTTGATATGTAATAAGGTATTTGTTAAAACAGCTGGAAGTATTAATCAACAAACATTTCTTTTTTTCATATTCACCACTTACTTTGATTAATTTTTTTCTCCGAAAACTGAGAACTGTTTTTATGTTTCATGGGTGTTTGAAATTTATCAAGAGAACTCTTCAGTCAAATCCTTTACACGGTTGCTGCTGGGACAACGTAACTGGGAACGTACAGTTTCAAGTGACCTGTTTTCTTCTTACTGCGGACACGACTGAACTGGGAATATTGGATTGCACAGCGAAGATTTAAATCTTTAAGATGGAAACGTTGGCATCAGCGAGTCGCCACTTCAATACATTGATCCTTACGAAATCGAGAAAACCCTTGGGCTTGGATTATAATAAATGGGCCGGCTGCATTTGGTTCCAACAGTCGAAGCTACAGAGAATTTCTTTTCAGTTTGATCCAGTGGTAAGTGATTAAAACTACAAACGTCAACAAATTGATTCATTTTGGATTTCGATCATTAGGAATGTGATATGAACGTGTGATATATTTTCGTGGTGATCGTTATTTCATATCTTGTGCATTCTACATGACGAATTATTATTACGATCACTGGTGTCGACTTTATGGTAATCAAAGAATATTTAGCATTGTCGTTGTCAGAATCGGTAATCATACAGAGACTATTTTCTCATTTTAATTTTTATAATGTTGAGGTTGGTGCCGTACATATGGTTTCCTTTCTCTTGATTAGTGTAATGCTGTACTAATTTAGACATCTGTCTGTTGCCATGATTATTTAAGCATCGTGTGCGCATGTCATTTCGAGTAAGGAGAGATTTCCTTAATTCTATTTAGGACGTCAGTAAATGCGCAGTTTACTCTAATGATAATATCAGTAACGCTGTTTATGCATTTCTAAATATAGACGGATAAACTGGAAGTGAATGCACACACGAACATATAAATAAGTATTTATAGAAACACGACTTGTACTGAAATAGCCATACAGATAGACATATGCAAGGATATATAAATTTGACATGTATCCACATAAAAGCAAGCAAACACATGTATACATATACATACACAGACGTTTTTATTCATTTATTTATTATACTTGTCTTTTTCAGTTTTCATAACCAATCTATATTCATTTTATTTGCGAATTCAAATACGTACGACATGAAATTATGTCCTGTCACGATAACACATTACATTCAATGTTCTCTTTAATTATCGAAACTACAAGCGTCGCCAAGAAGGGTTAGCAAGGACCTCGATTACCATTTTCAGCTCTTCTGTGACAGTAATGTTGAACAGAAAGGAAAGAAAGCAAAAACAGCATTTCCTTTCTAAGACTGAAACCTTCATTCTTTTTTTTTTTTTCATGATGTAAGAGCTTTTCTTTTTTTCCTTTCCAATTTAAATTTCAATCATTCTTTCTTTCTTTTTTTTTTTTCTTTAATAATCATATATTTAATATTTCTGCCATTCTTTATTTTTCTATTTTAAACTGTCTTTTCACCGCTATTTATTTGATTTAAAATTTCTGTCTTATGATTTTTATTATTCCTCCCCACAATACGCTTTCTGTCTTTTTCTCAGAGATATATTTTTCATTCTTCGAGTTAATTTCTTTATTTTCTCAATTTTTTCACAGATGCATCCCAAAATCCTTCATTCATCCATCCATCTATTCATTCTTTCATTCATATTTCCTTTCTTTGATTTTTTCTCTTTCTACTTTCTTTCTAACATTATTTCTTCCTTCGTTACTTTATCCTACATCTTCCTTCTTTTTTTTTTTTCTGTTGTAAGCTCTTTTCCATTTCTTCTCATACTTAAATTTCCTTTTAATCTTTCTCTGTCACAAACTACATTTCTTTCATTTCCAAGGTATGAGGATAAAACCGAAGATTATAAATTAAAGAAAATATTTTGCGCTGTAATTTAAATATTCTTTGATTTCAAGAAGTCACAAGTCTGCTTTGCCAGAGGCAAACTGATGACCTAGATCAATAACAAAACTAATATGTAGAAAATAGTGGGTTTTTAAAAAAACAACAAAAAAAAACATTTTCGAGCGAATGTTAAGTCGAATGACGTCATTTCGTTGACGAATCTTGAAATAGCAAGAGATTACCTATAGTTGCGGAAACAGATACGGTAAACATATTTCTGTATTCCTAAGGTAAATTTTTGTTTTTCAATCTAACATTCTAACACAATAACCCCAATACTAATGTTGTCAGATAACTTCAACTCTGGTTTGTTTTATTTACCAAGTC
>CM022670.1:457500-497500 GCA_012295275.1 Chrysomallon squamiferum
TGTAAATTTCATTACACCGTTATTTGCAAATTTCGTTACAGCAGAGCTGATTTTTGTAAATTCCGTTATAGTGGAATTCTTGTTTTGTAAATTTTTCATGCATTCAGTTGTAAATATCATTAACAAGTGAAGTGTTAATTTTGTAAACATCGTCAGAATGAAGTTGTAAATATTAAATTGATTTGTAATGACAGATAAATTGTTGCAAATTATATAGCGCAGTTTTTGTAAAATTTATTACGTAATATCTGTTGTACGTAGCTGACAAATCGTGATGAATCGTGCAATCAGATACTCTAGTGGTTTCATTTCCCGTTCCACATTTTACTCCACAATCGATATAGCAAAGGCGGTGGTATTTACCTTCAAAGCTAGGACAAAATTTATTTTAAAAATCTGGTTTCAGTAAATGAACAGTTGTTGAAATTACTCCACATCCTTTGTCTGTGATTTTTGTTTTGTTTAAAATTTAGATATAATTAATGAATAATAGACGTATATATTTGTGTATGAACGAATTATTGCATAAATGAAAAAGAGAGAAATAAAGAGAAAAATGGAGCTGAAGGTTACTGAGAAAGACATGGACAAAGAAAATGAGAGAGACTGAATAAATTTATTGAACAAATAAATATCTTAGATAGACTGAGAGAGAGAGAGAGAGAGAGAGAGAGAGAGAGAGAGAGAGAGAGAGAGAGAGAGAGAGAGAGAGAAAGAAAGAAAGAGGGAAAGAGAGAAGAACCAAAAGCCATTAAATAACAGTATAGTTTTATCACAGTTAAATACGATTAATGAATAAATCAGTTTCGCTGTATAGACAGCAAGATAATTTATTTCCCTAGCTGGTTAAAGCGCCAAATCGATACGTTCTGCTAAAAACCTACATCGGCGGCTTTTCGGAAACTGCGCAGGAACACGAAGCCGACTCGTGATGCGGAGGTTTCTGTAGATTCTGCAGCACGAAGCTGTCTCACTTCTAGAGTACAGGGCAGTCTACTCGCCACAGCGTCTGGGGAGTGGAAAACAAAACAAATGATGTTTTAAGTCAGATCTTGTGGTTTTTCCCATCTTCTTAATGTTTTACGAATACTGGATAGAAATTTAATTTAGAAAAAAATTAATTTAAAAAATACTAGGATCCCTCTTTCATTCTGTTTCTCTGTCCTTGTCTGCCTTTCGACCATCCATCCATAAAAACTACTTTTATATCCGTCTACCAACAAATCTTTCTGTTTATTTATTTACGAGTCTACGAGACCGTCATTCGGTCTATACATCCGTCAGCCTCACGAGACTGTCTGTCATTCTGTCTGTGCATCCATCAGTATCTCCATACCCCTATCCGCAAATCTACTTTGTGAACTGTCCTCCTGTACTCTAATGATTTTAAAAACCAGCTTCTGATTTGAGACAGTAGACATGTACGTATCACGCACATAAACACAGTGCATGCTAATACATCCATTAAGACATGCCGCATATTCTCGAATTAATCAACGTCTTACCAGTGTAATAAAATATCAACAGGCTTAAAAGCCTTCGATCTTAGTAAATCCTGCTGCTGTGAAACTGAGAATCAACCTTTATCAGGGGCACATCGAGCATTTCGGAAAGAGAGAGGGTCGCTGGTCTTGCGCTGAACTCTGAGTTTTCTCACAAGCAACAATACGGAAGCCCCGTCAAATCGTGCCACTAACTTGAAACATGCTTTGTAGCTCGGAAACCTTTTAAGTTGTGAAAGAGGGCCAATTAGAAGCCATTTCCAACCTCGATACATTACCCACTAAAATGATGTTAACCCTTTAAGTGTTACAGCAGAAAGTGAGTCAAGAGTGTCATGTGGATTTGTTGTTACAGAACTCGTCCGAGACATCGCTGTTCTCAAGATCAAATCTTCTCATTGTTCCTTCTGGACTTTTTATCCATTCCAGCTAGGGTATCAGAAATAATTTGTCTTGAGTAAGATTCCTTCATTTTCATTTTATTTATTTATTTATTTATTTATTTATTTATTTATTGAAGTTTAAGATTAACTTTGAAAAAGGAGTATTTTTGTGTGTGTATTATTAATATAGATGATTAATATTTTTTTCATATTTCTTATTTATTTAACAAATATGTGTAATTACTAGGTTTAAGTTCATACTACTACTACTACTACTACTACTAATAATAATAGTAATAATATTGAAGATGATAATGATGATAATGATAATTGTAATACTGATAATCGTAAATAATGAAGACGGTGTAGAAAAGTATGGTAACACTGTCACGTATGTTAAAGAGATACTAACAAATCTAACCAATCAAATCAAGACAGAACATGACCAGACAAAACAACGAAACATAAACAAAACAAACAACCAAAGAGAAAATAAGTAAATAAATAAATAAATAAATAATATAATAAGTAAGTAAATATATACAAACACACATAAATAAATAAATAAATAAATGAATGAATGAATGAATGAATGAATATATAAATAATAAAAAGTACTAAATATTATATAAAAAGTAAGTACTCAAGAACTTTGTAAGTTAACAAAACTGTCATCGATATTCTATTTGTCTTTACCCAGTGCAGACGAGAACGAAACATTCTGCAAACCACACCTCTGTGTTTCACCAGCATTAATTTTACGTCTTTCGTACAAGAACAAGGGCAAGAACGTTCACCCCGTTGTCCTGTTTTCCTCGTTCCTCATCGATAAGCAGCAGCGATCGATGCGTTTCATTATATAAATTATTATGATATGAAGTATTCAAGGCATGTTTTATGCATGGGGAGATTTTTCATTCTGCTGTGGACACTGTGAGTTAAAACGATCGCGACTTTCTGTGCAGAGTTAGCCGAGGAGAGAACAGTGAGGTATTGAAGATGTCCATTTGCATGACAAAGAATCGTATGACGTAGCAGTGGTCAGGCTGCGGGAGCCAAACGATGACCACTGGTTCACCCCCAAATTCATTTCAGTGTTTAAACATGTAAAAGAGATGAAAGTTCTGGGATGAAAGTCCAAATAGGAGTTTCTTTTATGTGGAAGAAGGATGGTGCATATAGGTTGTTTGTTAACAAATATTAATTATATGTGTGTGTTTGTGTGTGTGTGTGCCTTTGTATATATATGTATGTGTATATGCATATGTGCGTGCATGTATATATATGTATGTACGTAAAGGTTTATATATGTTGATATTTTTATATATTGTGTGTATATAATAATAATAGTAAAAAGAATAATGTAAAATATAGTAAATGTTATGATGCTGAAGAAGAGAAAGGAAGAAAGGAAATGAAATGTATGAAAATAAACAAATAAGTAAGTAAGTAAGTAGGTAGGTAAATAAAAAAAAATAAAAAATTTAGTTTTGTTAGATTTCCGAAGTTAAAATGTATTATATTAAAATTTGTTAGTAGTATTTCAAATTAACTTTACTAAGTCAGCTTTGTTCTCTCCAAGAAGATAAAATCATTTCTTACACGCGTTCTGTAATTTTCTTTTTCAATGGCGGAACTTCCGCTTAGCTTCAACGCTTTGTCAACGAACAGTAGCGCGAGAGAACGTGTTACGGACCAGACCATAAAATCGTTCAGCTTGCTGGCTTGAAACAGAATGATTTGTTAGTAAAGCCATGATTACACTGTGCTACTAGCTCTATACGATCGAATCGTACTATAAGGTTACATAATCGTAACATTAGAATATAGCGACGTTAAGACTTAGCGATTTGGCGAAGCGATTAAAACCTGACGATCGAATGGTGTTGTGAAAATACTAAATAGAAGCGACCTTATTTTACAGTGACATTGTTGCTATGTAATACTCTGCAAACATCTAAACTATAAAAAAAAAACATTGCTCAGGGTAATCAGAACGGTTGAATCGTAACGACTAGAAAACGATTTTCTAATACAAATTGTAATAAATATATTGAACTATCCGAATTTTTTTTTTTTATTAAATATTTTATTTATTAATTTTTTATTATTATTATTATTTTTTTTTGTATCTTCTTACATATAATTCCGATTATTTTGTTACCTTTTTCTTTCCTTCTGTTTAAAAGAATTATGGTATTGTTGTTGTTGTTGTTTTCAAAAAAAAAAAAAGGATTGTAGTGAGAAGGATGCTTAATATTCGCTATAGTTTCTGTTACTGTTTGTTAGTTATAAGTCGCTTAGTATGAACACTGCTTAACCTTAACTCGATAGTAATTACTTTATAAAAACAACAAAGTGTTACTATACGTTACTTAGTGTCAAGCTGATGATTCGATAGTTAATTATTTTCTATTTCAACGCGGGAAGATGTTACTGCAAGTCGCACAGTGTGAATGCTGCTTAGCTCGGTAATATTCGCTGCAGCTAATTATTTTCCGTTTTCATTGTCATCCGACTCGCCCTTAATTAAGAGGATTTCACAGCAAAGATAAAAAGAGGTCAGAGTGACTTTGAAACCTGGTTATATACATAGTTTAGATTCAGTCGCAGTAAGGTGTCATTAGCACACGTTATATAACATCGACTGACTGACGTCTGACGGTTTGCTGGATCAAATCCCGTGTGTTCTGCTGCTGGGCGATTTCTCGATATAACTGATTTATCAAACACTGTGATACACAGCAGTTTGCTTTGTTTTGAAGGAAGATGTCAATATTACTAGCTGCTAATCTGCAACTGTAGTGTTTCAGCAAAAAACCAATTAACTGTAGCGATTACTGCGGGCTTAAGGAACATTCAGACTGTTCGATTTATGCGGACAACTCAAAGTGTTTAAACATAACAGTAATTAACTGCAGTGACTTCTGTCGAATCACACATTTTCACACCATGCGACTTGCAGTAACACTAGAATTCACACTGTGGAGCTTATGGTAACACCATGCTGTAATTAGAAAGAAATCATCAACTCTTGGATGGTTATTAGCTGGGTTTTTTTTTTTTTTTTCTGTTGCCGTTATGCACAATCTTTATCTTTAATACAAATAATGTAATAAATAATTTATTCATATAAATACGTGTTGCAGTGATTTAGTTTTCATGCTTTCATATCATCACTGTACCGTTTATATACGTGTTTGAATGTGTGTGTGTGTGTGTGTGTGTGTGTGTGTGTGTGTGTGTGTGTGTGTGAGTTTAGTTTATGTGTGTGTGTAATTAATAATTACCAATATTAAAATGTTCTGTTGCAGGTTCTATCTGCAAACTGAACATGATGATATTTTTGTTAACTCAGAAAATCTATATTTAACATACAGTATTTTTTATTATTTATTTATTTTATTTATGAATGTTTAAATGTATGTGTGTCTGTATGTATGTAGGTAAGTATTTTTTTTCTAATTTTATTTTTGTTTGTTTGTTTGTTTGTTTTGTTTGTTTTGTCTTGATTTCATTGGATAGATTTGTTATCATTATTATTTTAACATACGTTGTCATTATTATTACAAATCTTCATCATAAACAAAATCCATATTATCATCTGACACCTAAACAAGCTTCAATATTAAAACTCTTTAATGTCCCGTTCAATGCAATATTCATTCCTTTATGTATTCACTCACCGACGACGTGCAAGACGTCGTCACTTTCGGTACATCAGAACGAGCTACACTCGAATACATCAGCAGCAGTCGCTGGTTATAATACAGATGATCATTTCATTTCGGTAATGGTTATTTTAAATCCAATATAAAAGCCGAGAGGCCAATGCGACCACAAGCTTCCTAGCGATTGCCGTTAGCTGATAAAGCGAGACATTTGCATAGAAATGAAAAAATCAAACATATCAACATATGCGATTAGGCAGCAATTTTTCTTATTTCGTGTCCAAAAAAAAAAAAAAAAAAATCAAACGAGAAAGAAGTTCGTTTCTTCTCTAAGGCGAGATTCTTTAGATTCTTCTCAGAGGAAAAATATTTCCGTGTCAGTTTTCATTGAGGTTATCAAACAGCGCTGTCGTGCCAGGGAATGACGGTGTACTGCCGGCGGGTGACGTCATATGAGGCTTATTAGATCGTGATAAGATAAGTGAGTAACAGCCCCAAGAAATAAATAAAGGATTAATCACAGAGAGGTAAAATAATGGTCGATTCAATCGATTAATTAAATAAATAAACCGATAAATAAAATGTAATAAATAAACAAAAATATCAATGAATAAACAGAAACAAACAAACATTAAAATAAATGAATAAATAAATAAAGTATTCAATAATTATATAACTTTATAAAATAACTAAATAATTAATAAATAGACAAGTAAATAAATAAATAAATGAGTAAGTAAGTAAATAAATAAATAGTGTTAAATAACTATATAATAAACAAACAAACAAACAAACAAACAAATAAATAAATAAATAAATAAATAAATGAAGTAGACTGGCGAGAAATCGCTGATTCACACTTGTATCACAAACTGCCTGCCATGCAGCAGTATCTGGAACCGGTCCTGCGCATCGATACTCTCTCTCTCATCCTTCTAGTTAACACGCTTTGTGTGTATATATAGAAAGTCAATGACAGTCTTCTGCTTTCTAGAATTTCCTCCTTTACAAGAAGCGAACTAGAAAAAAAAAAAAAAAAAAAAAAAAATCAACTTGTCACTATGACAGGTGAGTTATTTGTGAAGCAAAATACCAGCTGATGACACAACTTAGAGACGTTTGTTTTTCAAAAGGTTCACTCGAACCTGTCCGCTCATCGGATGCGGTGAGTAATAAAAAGACAGGGAAATCTCGGGAAGCCGGTGACAGTTTTGTAAGCGCAGCAGAGAACGTCCCGTCACGTGGCTGATTTACACAACGCGCGCGTAACCAGGCTCGCGCCCAGGAGCGAAAGACAAACAGGCGATATCGCTTAGGAGATGACGTTTATCGCTTTATCGAACCAGGAATTCCTGGTTAAAGAGCCGATGCATTCCATTATCATGTGTTACTACATAGCCGACGTATTATTAACATTTATTTAAAAAAGAATATCTGTGTATTATCACGCGTTAAATATTTCACATTATTATCATTTATTATAGTGTCTTGCAAATTATCATTAATAATGTATTCCACATAATTATACCATGCATTACATAGAATATGTATTGCCTAAATTATATTATTCAAAAATTCTGCTAATTATTATTATCATGTACATATTACGTATTCCACGTATTATCCACTTATTACGTAATACGCAGTAAATTGTGTTACGTGTTGTATGTAATTATTATAAGTTAATACCTATTCCACATATTAATTTATTATGCGTTCCACATTAATTAGTATTCATTTACTGCGTATTTCCTTTCGTAATGTTTGCACATTGCACACACTGTAATTAACTGCGCACTCGAATATTACAAATTAGTGTATTTACTGCGCATTTTACGTTATTGTTTATAAAGTGTTTACTGCGCGTTTTTTCA
The DNA here is from genome assembly GCA_012295275.1 of Chrysomallon squamiferum. NCBI lineage: Eukaryota > Metazoa > Mollusca > Gastropoda > Neomphalida > Peltospiridae > Chrysomallon > Chrysomallon squamiferum. The sequence goes on from CM022670.1 coordinate 464,931, forward strand.
CACGCGTTATTACAAATGCCACATTTGATAATTTTAAATTATTATTTATTCCTGTTATTGTTTAATAACATCTCTGCACATTGTATCATCCATGATTATCTTCACATATATCAAAATTTAAAAATTAACATGCTTTCATCGAACCAGGGCTTCGTAGTTAAAAATCCCTGATGCCTTCCACGTTTTACTCAGTTCATGTTTTCTGTTATCGTTTTATTGCATATCTTCATGATGTTTCCATGGATATTTTCAACTCCTGCCAAAATTTTATAAAAGCTATTTTTAACAAATCCTGTTTGAAAAGACTCACGTCTGTTTGCTGATTCATTCTTCAAGATTTCTTTCCGTGTTCCATTAATTAATTAAAAAAAGGTTTTCACGCAAAGCGAGGTTCTGACATTGAAAACGAGTCCTGCAAAATGTCGTCACTGATCAAAACGACGAGCATGACGTAATGTCTTTGTCCTTGTCAGGAGACCCCCAAAAAATAAATATTAAAATGTCCACCACTGTATTCATCAACCGCTATCGTTGTTGTTTTTAAAATTCTATATAACCGTAGAACAAAAAAAAAAAATAATAATAAATAAAAAAAAATGATAATATTCAAACAAAAAATAAAAAAATATAAATTACAGCTTTTCAAACTCCAGCGATATGTAAAGATAAAAATTAATGAAAGCGCCTAACTGTTAGTCCCAGACACATGGGATGAACTGAAGTGATTTTCAACGATATATTGATAGAGATTCCAAGGCGATCGATCAATACGACTGTTTTGCTATGCAAATAGCGGCGGAGCGCAGCCAGGTTCTTCTCTTCAACGGCAGATCTGTGTGGGTTGGTGCTTTAGTGAAAACGGACACAGAATACATACACATAACCATCATCAAAACAACAGAGACACGCTGAACCAACACCATCAGCGAAACTTATTTTTACTTATTACACAGTCTGTTTTATTCAGTGGATATTTCATAAAGGATTTGTTTAATTATTATTATTTTTATTTAAAAAAAAAAAAAAAAAAAAAAAAGCTATATAATATTATTATTTTAATTGTTGGAAGTCATTTGTTGAGGTTTTGGTTCTAGCAGACAACATTAAGTCATACGTGGATTGATTTTCCCCAAGTGTGTTGTTTAGCAGTGGAATTTATTCAGTGAATAACAGTAAGAGAACATTTCGGGTAAGTAACGGTTTAAAGTTCCGTCTCTCTTATTCGATTTTATTTTGTTGTACAATCATTTTGTTGTAAATTTGTTTATCATTTGTTTATCTGTTTCTTTTAATGTTCTTGTTTAGGTTTTGATTCTGAATCGTTATCAGATGTTAAAAAAAAAAAAAAAAAAAAAATCTATAATGTTGACATTAACGAAATTGATTTTTAAAAACAATGGTGGCTGCTCTTACTACTGCTGTGCTCATGAAATACAGTAAATGTTTGTTGTGTTGGATTATTACTTGTTGCTATGTAGAGAACACAGAGGGAAGAAGATTTAAATATATTTTATAGAAGATAAATGATATGATTTAGAAAAATAAACGAATAAATAAAAAATAAAATAGATAAGTAAACAAAGAAGTAAAGAAGTAAGTAAGAATTAAATAAATAAGTAAAGAAGTAATAAATAAATAAATAAATAAATAAATAAATAAATAAATAAATAAATTAACTAGTAAATGGATCAATATTTTATTAAAATTATTAATTAGAACATAATTATTATCACCATCAACACAACATCACTAGTACTACTACTGATGATGATGGTGATGATGATGATGATGAAATATTTGATTTTTTTTTTTATGAAGATATAAATTATTTAATTTTAGCAATAAGCTATGTTATCAATAGCTGCTGCTACCTTACACAAGCAAGACGAATATATTTTAAAAAAAAAATTATTTTATTATTTTTAATTGTTTACTCTTTTTTATTTTTATTTTTATTTTTATTTTTTTGCGGATATTTATTAATAAAGCATTAGCTAAATTATTATTTTAAAAATTAAAAGATTAAAAATATTCCTTATGAAGTTACAATTTTTTTTTCTAAAAATATCAGTTTTACGTTAAAAAAAATAAAAAATTAAACAAATTAATATTTATTACTCCATAACGACCTACTTAAATTGTTATTATTATTTTCTTTAGAATTTAAAAAAAAAAATGCTCTTCTTTCTTTTCAAAGTAAATTGTTTGTTATTCTCTTTTTATAAATAACACTTTTACCCAGAGTCATTTAATTAAAATTAATGGGTTAAAAGTGGATGGATCTTATTTAATATTAATACTGTCACATACATACATACATACATACATACATACATATATACATACATACATACATAGACACACATACATATACGGACATATATGTGAATATATATATATAGATAGATCTATATGTCTATATGTATGTATATACATATTTTAAATATATTCATTCATATATACATACATACAGATGCATACATACATGTAGATATATACACACATGTTCATACAAATACATGCAGATCAATATTCATACAGACATTTTCTTTCATTCATTTGAATAATAAACTAGGTACCTGTGGCTATGCATACCATTACAACGTGAAATAAACAAAACAAAATAATTACAGTCAAGGTCTCTGCTATTTACCGTTTTATTTGAACTGATCGCCACAGATGTAATTCATTTTATTCATAGTAAGTGATGCACTTGTTGGGTTCAGTATTTTTAATTAGTTCTATTTCAGTAGATCGAATTCTGCCTATAAATATACCGTTGCCTGTTTTCTTTGTAGAAATTTCATTCAGTTTCATGTTTGCATATAGCTATATTTATTAAAGAAGAGTTAAAGTTAATAAAAATCAATACTTAGAATAAATAGCTATTGTTGATACGTTCAATCCTTTGTTTTGACAGCAACGACTTATTAAAAGTTGTCTAGATGCATTGTTTTTGTTATATTTAGAGCGGAAATGACGTCATTTGGTCATTGAGGCTTACGTGCTATTTTATGGGAATAAATTCTCGCTTTCAGTATTCTAGTTAAAACGTTAATATTTTGAAAATTATCCGAAAGCATCTGAAAGTACATGAGCTGTATATGTTATTCCATTCAACGAATTTTTTGCATCATTGTTTGTTCTTTGGTACCTTCCTTTTCATTTATTTATTTACTTATTTTTGTTGGTGTTATCAATCAAATCAATCATACATATGAGTCAGTTTTCAGATCTGATCAACAAATCTGAATTTAATCAGGAACGGCTGAACCTATAGATTTAGTTTCTTCACAGAATGAAAGATCTGAAAACAAATCGACTCATATTGATCTCGCAATTCACAACAGAAAATGAAATATTCCAAACCTAATAAAAAAAAAAATAAAAAATAAAATAAATAACAATTTCATTCTAAGGCTACTGTATAGAAACGTTTTCAGATTTATTCTCTCTCTCTCTCTCTCTCTCTCTCTCTCTCTCTCTCTCTCTCTCTCTCTCTCTCTCTCTCTCTCTCTCTCTCTCTCTTAATCTCTGTATCTCCTTTGACTGTCTGTAAATTTAATGTTAGTGAATTACGTAGATATCTGATATTTGCGGTATTTGCATAATTTCACATTCCAAACATAAAAAAATAATTTATCAAATATTATGGTATCTGCCTCTTTATTTATTTTTTATCCAAGGGAAACTGCATATAAATGATACTTTGCTGGTTAATCGATCTGAGTAGAGACAACACAATGAAGTAGTCATCATCATTGTAGAAAAGCCGACACTGATAACTGTGTTTATATGACTCTGTGTGTGGGTGTTTCAATGTATGTTTGTCTTTGAGGACGTATTTATATGTTCGAACTCATATATCTTCGAGTGTGTGTGTGTACATAAACGCATACATACATACATAACTACATACTTAACTGTTTGTGTGTGTGTGTGTGTGTGTTTATTTGTATATTGTTTAGAAACAATGGATAAAAACGAATTCTGAACATTTTTTCAGTACATTAAAGACAGAGTTTTGCGTAGTCTTCGTTACACTTAGTCTTACATACTAGATTTTCTGTCAAACACACTGAACACTATATTTAAAATATACTAACACACACAGAATGAATTTACTATCAGTTGAACATCAAATACTAATTTACAATATACTTACACATACAAACTAGACTTTCTATCAAACACAACAAACACTACATTCACAATACACTTACACATACAAACTAGACTTTCTGTCAAACATTAAACACTACATTCACAATACACTTACACATACAAACTAGACTTTCTATCAAACATTAAACACTACATTTACAATGCACTTACACACACAAACTAGACTTTCTGTCAAACACATTAAACACTACATTCACAATACACTTACACATACAAACTAGACTTTCTGTCAAACATTAAACACTACATTCACAATACACTTACACATACAAACTAGACTTTCTGTCAAACACATTAAACACTACATTCACAATACACTTACACATACAAACTAGACTTTCTGTCAAACACATTAAACACTACATTCACAATACACTTACACATACAAACTAGACTTTCTGTAAAACACAATAAACACTACATTCACAATACACTTACACATACAAACTAGACTTTCTGTCACACACATTAAACACTACATTCACAATACACTTACACATACAAACTAGATTTTCTGTCACACACATTAAACACTACATTCACAATACACTTACACATACAAACTAGACTTTCTATTAAACACATCAAACACTACATTCACAATACACTTACACATACAAACTAGACTTTCTGTCAAACATTAAACACTACATTCACAATACACTTACACATACAAACTAGACTTTCTGTCAAACATTAAACACTACATTCACAATACACTTACACATACAAACTAGACTTTCTGTCAAACATTAAACACTACATTCACAATACACTTACACATGCAAACTAGACTTTCTGCCAAACATTAAACACTACATTCACAATACGCTTACACATACAAACTAGACTTTCTGTCAAACACATTAAACACTACATTTACAATACACTTACACATACAAACTAGACTTTCTATTAAACACATTAAACACTACATTCACAATACACTTACACATACAAACTAGACTTTCTATCAAACATTAAACACTACATTCACAATACACTTACACATACAAACTAGACTTTCTATCAAACACATTAAACACTACATTCACAATACACTTACACATACAAACTAGACTTTCTATCAAACACTACATTCACGAACACTTACACATACAAACTAGACTTTCTATCAAACACAGTAAACACTACATTCACAATACACATACAAACTAGACTTTCTATTAAACACTTTCAAACACACTTACACATACAAACTAGACTTTCTATCAAACACTACATTCACAATACACTTACACATACAAACTAGACTTTCTATCAAACACTACATTCAAACACACATACAAACTTTTCTATCAAACACTACATTCACAATACACTTACACATACAAACTAGACTTTCTATCAAACACAGTAAACACTACATTCACAATACACTTACACATACAAACTAGACTTTCTATCAAACACTACATTCACAATACACTTACACATACAAACTAGACTTTCTATCAAACACTACATTCACAATACACTTACACATACAAACTAGACTTTCTATCAAACACTTCAAACACTACATTCACAAAACTAGACTTTCTATCAAACACAAAACACTACATTCACAATCAAACATACAAACTAGACTTTCTATCAAACACAAAACACTACATTCACAATACACTTACACATACAAACTAGACTTTCTATCAAACACTACATTCACAATACACTTACACATACAAACTAGACTTTCTGTCAAACACTACATTCACAACACGCTGCGTACATCACTGGCTAACAGTGCACGTAATTAGCTGACATGCAAGAATAAAAGCACGCAACACCTGGTCACTCTAATTGCTGCCTTTGTCCCTCGAACTTCGGGCTCGGGGCTTTGGTCTGCGCGCAGTGCAGGGTGGAAGAAAGAGAACAGGTGAACCCCGCCCGCACACAGCTTTGTGTGCAGAGAAAAACAATCACTTGTACTCATCAGTGCAGCTAACAGCATCGACGGGGTTTCCTTTTGTTACAGTAAATGCTCATCGATCCAAAGTGCAATTGTCAGCCGATTCCGCAGCGTGGATTTCCACGAACACACAAGATTAACGGTTTTATGTGCATGATTTTTGCCGAGATGTTGTTGATACAAATTGCAGTGGCCTCCCAAATCAGCAGTTAAAACAACACCGGCGTTGTGTTCTAGTAACGTATTATTGTAGTTTAGATAAAAAAAAAAAAAAAACTCTATTGTTGTTACATTATTTTAAGACATGAATGTATTGGTAACAATATTATACTGATACCTTATTACAGTTTATAACTGATCGTGTACTGGTAGTAATATTATATTGATACCTTGTCACGTTACAATTTTGGTGCACTATTAGTGTAATATTAAACGTTGTCAGGTTACAGTTTTAGTGTACTGGTATAGTGATATTATACTGATATATTGTCACTTTCTCTATTTTGGTGTACTGTTTGTGTAATATTATATTGATACACTGTCACTTTACAGTTTTGATTTACTGGTATAGTAATATTATACACTGTCCCGATACCATTTTAGTGTACTGTTAGTGTAATATTATACATTGTCATGTTACAATTTTGGTGTATTGTTAGTGTAGTATTATACATTGTCACGTTACAATTTTAGTGCAACGGTGTTGTGATATTATATCTATACACTGTCACGTTATAATTTTGGGGTACTATTAATGTAATATTATGCATTGTCTGATTACAGTTTTTGTGTATTGGTATAGTAATATTGAACTGATATATTGTCACGTTACAACTTTGGTGCACTGGCGCAGTAATATTATACACTGTACTGTCAGAAGAGTGTCACTGATTTATTGTTACGTGTTAAACTGTCAGTCAATGAGGTTCACGCAATGGATGGATGGATGGATGGATGGTGGATGGATGTATGTATGGATGGATGGTGGATGGATGGATGGTGGATGGATGGATGAATAGATGGATGTGACGTATGTATGTATATATGTATGCATGAAGACGTATAGGGATGTATATGTATATGTATGTATGTATTTAAGAATGTATGTATGTATACTAAGAATATTAATAATCAGCCATCATTTTAAAACGTAAAAAAAAAAAATAAAAAAAAAAATAACAACAACAAAGAACAAAAACAAAACAATAACAACAGCAAAAAACCCACCAAACAATACGAATTATGTAGTAACTACACGTCTAACAATGCCCAGTGTTAATGCTATACACACACACACACGTAATTACCGGAAACTATTACTGCCAACTTAAACGAAACATTTCAGAAGAAGGAAGCTATTTGGTTTCTGCTGATATTGTGTGTATAAGTAATTAATATGTAAAATATTTTGTTTTCTGTGAACAATGCATCTATTGACGTCAACGTACGCCTATAAAGTTAATCTCAAGAATTACTTTGTACATGTAATAGAGCAGAAACTTTATCTTTTGGATACAGTTCGTTCTCTTCCAGTGAACAGCATTCATAATCAATCGTGTATTCGTGTGTGCTTGAGCTGTTATTGATGAAATAATATTTCTTAGGCAACTATTCTAGTTAATTCAATAATAATACCTATGGATATAAAAAAAAAAAAATGTGGCTTTTCTGTACTGATAATATGAGAAAAGAAACACGCCATAAATGGATCACGGAATCTGTTGTATGTCTTCAGCAAGAAAAATGGTTACACCTTCGTAACCTTTAATAAACCAGACCTCAGTTTACGGGCTGGAAAGGAAATATACCAATCGGTTCACTGAACAGGATTGATCTCGTGACCTACGAATCCACTAGAGGGAGTTCTTAATCACAGTAGTACATGCACTCCAGGACAACTGAGGGAGAATTCTTTGGTTCTTGAAATGCTGGGATGTGTTGAACTTTTCAACTCGTCGTGTTGGATAACAGAATCGTTTCTTCAGCAAGGACAGTAAACAGAGACGGTCGAAGACTCTCAGCTGTTGTAGGAGCAGCCAGAGACAAATGAGGTCAAACAGTCAGAGTTTATGGATCATAACAAACGTTTATCAATACACAATACTGATTAAAGACAACTGAAAAATACCACTGCATTTGGTGTGTCTGTATGTATGTATGTATGAATGTATATTTGTATGTATGTATGTATAGGTGTATGTATGTGTATAGGTGTATGTATGTATGTATGTTTGTATGTATGTATGTATGTATGCGTGTGTATGTGTGGATGGATGGATAGATGGATGAGTGTGTGTGTATGTGGATGGATGGATAGATGGATGATGTATGTATGTATGTATGTTTATATGATTATGTAAATATGTATACGTATAAGTATGTGTGTGTTTGTGTGTGTACATATATATAAATGTATATGTATTTCACTGTTTGTTTGCGTGAGTGTGTTTGTTTGTGTACGTGTATGTATTTCACTGTTTGTGTGTGAGTGTGTGTGTCTGTATAATTATATATATGTAAGCGTGTATAATCTATGATGGAATCCAGTCCCAACAACATTTATTTATTTATTTTCTTATTTAACTAATCTTCTAACACACTAACCCTGAACAGACTAACACTAACACACTAACACTGAACAGACAATCCCTTGACGTGTGCCAGGCAGACGTGCTTGATCCTTTCAAAAGTCTTGATTAACTTTTTAAACTGTTGGTTTATCGACTGGTAATACCTTTACCAATCCCATTCAATTATCTGCGTGCTAATGCCAGTATTAATTTACCTCTAACTCTCCAAGATTTAGATAAGATTTACAGTAGATGATGCGGATTAACTCAAGCTAATGATACTTAATAAGGATTAATCGATAGTCATATTTCTATAGGCTTAAACTTTCGTCTTGTTATTTGATCGGGATTGACTTATACTGTTTGATTAAGACAAGAATTTGTTGTTAGATCTGGGATAATTAATTTTGTTTAGTCTGATATAACATTACACGGAGATGATTAATTTCACCGTACAGAGAGATCGGTAAAACGTATATATTACTGACAAAATGCTACGTATATATGTATAAACGATAACGCATATACGTTCATATATGTGTGCGTATGTGTGTCTCTTCATGTGCATGTTTTAACAGCATTATGCTCAACTTCTGCCACTGCATTTAATTGTATTTGTAAAATAACTATTTGATAGTGATGCTGTTTTGTTGTTGTTTTTTTAAATTATTTTTGAGAAATAGCATGATCTCCGCATCTACACTAGATGTAAAGAAAAACGCATCATCACAGACTTATTAATCTATTAGCATACTTTATCATTAGCAAAGTTTGTAATCTATAAAAGAATAAAGTAATTACATATTTAGATAATCAGTTAACATCACCAGAGGTACGCTATAACAAGACACAAATGAAACAAGATTTTGGATTATACAAAATTATCCGTATCTTCGATCAGTTTGGGGAATCTTAAACATTCTTTCCGAGCAGTCGTATTCATATGAAATAATCATTAATTTTTTTTTTTTTCAAATAGAACCCTGAATGTTAAACGTGCGAAAATATCACGTTCGTGTTCTCTTTACAATAACACCGCAGTTAGAGTTCGTCTTCTTTACAGCGGCTGTTCCAGTCCTCACGTGAAGAATGGCACAACTCGTTAATTATCCGGTTTCGGTCACAATTGTCGATCTTCGCTTAAGTTGTTAACAAATATATTAAAGTAGTTTGTAGAGCATGGATGATGATGATGATGATAAACGATATTCTGTTACTGCATTATTATTATTGTTAGTAGTAATAGTAGTAGTAGTAATAGTAATAGTAATAGTAATAGTAGTAGTAGTAGTAGTAGTAGTAGTAGTAGTCTTTTTTTCTTATTATTTTTACTCTCTATATCCTTCAAAATCACAAAATCCTTCTTTTCCTTCATCATAACCACGTTTTTCTTCAGCTTCCTCATCTTCTTCTTTTTTTTTCTTCTCTTTCTAATTCTTCCTTGTCAACATTATCACCACCATCACCATCACCACCATCACCATCACCATCATCATAATCATTATTATCATATTCACCTTCTACTTCTTGGTCTTTCTTCATCTACTACCACTCGTCTTCCTGCTTATTTCTTTCATTCTTTTTTTTTAAAACAGCTTCTTTAATTCATCATCATCATCATCATCATCATCTTCTTCGTCTTCTTCTTCTTCTTTTTCCCTGATTTTATTTTCATCGTTTTTTTTATCACCGTGTACTACGCAATGTGCAGCTGGTTAACAATTCAGCGCGTGTAGCGATGTAATGCGGAGTTAATTACACAGAAATGTCAGAGTTGAGGTGGCAGGGACTGAGCCCCTCTTGTCGCGTTCACTTGGACTAAATTAACAGCTTGTGTCAATACCTGACACTCGCAGTGTCACAGAATATCTCATCTCGCTACGTGAAGCCTAAAGCACAATAGTCACTTAGCGATTTACAGTAACGATTCGTACATGATACGACAAAGTGACTCGCAATGCATTTTCAAAAAAATAATATCACCAACCATTTTGTAAAAATGAATTGTTTTTTTTTTTTAAATCACCAAACCACGTAGCAGTTTGTAAGAATGATTTGTATGTGATATGAAAACGTTACATGAAAAGTATTTTTAAAATATTATCAAATGATTTTTATTGAAAGAGTAAGTAATTCTGGGAAAATGCGCGATCTCATGGTGCATAAAAGATATAAAGAAAACAAAAATTAATGACCTCATATCATAGTTTATTATCATTCTTTATTATTAGCAATGTTTAGACTGTGAAGAAATCATTACCTGGAATTTTATTAAATATATATGAAAATGTAACTTGAAAAACGTCATTATTAATAACTTAGATTATTTAGCTTTGTGTTTGTAAAATATCGCCATAGAAACACTTTAATTTACGTAGACTGATCTATTTTCTGTTTGCTGAACAATGAACTAAGCAAGGCATTTTTACTTATTTAAAAAAAAAAAAAAAAAAAATTAAATACAATAACACATCCTGCATGCAAGAATTCGGTATTTCAAAAGTTTTCCCGAAAACAAATATAGGCGACCGTATAGGTCAATAGGCTACAAAGACACATTGTTTTGATCAAAGATGATAATCTATGCAATAATCTTTGATTATCCCTATCATGTGGTTAGCTAGGGACATTATAATTTTTAGTTGAAGAAAAATATTGATCATTTATTTTTGTTTGTGTTTTATTTTAGGATATGAAGTGCAAATTAAAGTATTGATTTAGAAAATATCTAGAAAAAATTTAAATTCTACTTTTTGACTGTGAAACTTATTGCTTCAAAATTTGAAATTTAAAAGCATCATCATCATCATCATCATCATCATCATCATTATTATTATTGTTATTGTTGTTTTTGTTGATGTTGTTTTCTATTATTATTATTATTGTTACTATTACTACTACTATTTGTCACATCATTATTTTCTTCTTCTTATTATTATTATAACAAATAAATAAATAAATGAATAAACGGTTAAATAAATGAATAAATAAATGAATAAATAAATAAAATAAATTAGCAAAATTTTTGAATTACATATTTAGATATGAACTACTTATCTATTTTAATCAGTACTTAAGAATAAAAATACAATTTGTTCAAATAGAAACAACAACAACTACAACAACAAAAAAACCATAATTCAAAAAATCTAGAATGAGATAATTGAATTGACAGTTTATGTAATTTCCTCTCTCTCACGCGACATTTTTAAAATACTGACACATATTACAAGGAAGAGTCATTCTGGAGATCACCAGCTGACAGAAAAAAGAAACAACCACATGAAGCCAATGATTAAAAAGGTTTTTTTCTCAATACTCTTTTTCTCGTAGCGTCAAATCTTCGGGGAATTTTTTCTGCAGTGTCTTGACAATGATAGATGTTTTTTGTTCTAAACTTTAATCTTTTATAGGAGTTCTTCAAACTGTTTCACGACCCGAGAGCAATCTATCAATCGAAATTAAACATGTAAAATTTCACTGTTTCTTCTCTGTCGCGCGCACTGGATACAGGAGGTGGGTGTTTGGAGAGAATCCATGTGGGAAATCTGCGTGAAAAAATCTTTCCCCTTGAAAATCGTTGATAAATTATGTCGAAAACGATCGAAAATTGGTCTTTGAAACACAATATCGATTAGGTTTTGAAATATGCGAACACTGACGAAAAAAAAAAAAAATAATAAAAAGAAGGATCAAAACAAATGTGTCTCGGACATTCATTAAGGATATCTGGGTTATTTGTAAAAGACAGATTGTGGTTAGTATGTTAGAAAGTTACAGAGGGAAAAGGATTTAGTTTGTTCCAGATTATTTACTGTTGGCGTATTCGAAAGTTACTTAAGGACAACAGATGGAGGAATAAGCTATATATAACATTGTTAGTGAGTTAAAACGTTAATTAAAGAAATCATAAGTAATATGCTACAGATTACATTGTTAGTTGTTAGTAACATGCTACAGATTACATTGTTAGTGTGTTAGAAAGTTAGTTACGGACAAGACAAGTAACATGCTACAGATTACATTGTTAGTGTGTTAGAAAGGTAGAGAGAAGACAGGGTATAGCTTGTACTAAGTTGTGTTATTGTTAGAATGTTAGAGAATTAATTAAAAAAGAAGAGTGCATTTTGTACCTGACTGTGTTTGTGTTAGTGTGTTAGAAAGTCAGAGAGAAGATAGGGTGTAGTTTTTACTAACCTGTGTTATTGTTAGTTGGTTATTATTAGATAACTGGTTAGAAACAAGAGATGTTACTGTGAACTTGTTACAGTAAATTAGAAGTGGGGATGCAGTTTATGCTAGAATGCTCCATCGTTAATGTATAAGACGGTTAGTTAGTTTGAACTTTACTGTTTTTGTTAGCACGTTAGAAAGAAGAGAGGATGTGTTTTGTATTCGACTGTGTTTTTGTTAGTATGTTAGGACAGATAAAATGCATTTAGTAATAAAATGTATTTATTTTTTATTTTTAATATATTTGAAAGAGGCACAAGATATTGTCTTAAACTGTTATTGTCAATATGTTAGAATGTAAGAGAGAATATAAATATATATATATATATTTTTTAATTTCTCTAATGATCTCTGTGTAAGTTAACATCAGGAATCGATCCCAGTTTGATTCGATCAAAAAGTGTAACTGAGATAAATTGCTTGTGTTCTGTGTTTAAGATAAAAGTACATCCGAGTAGTTTTATAATATGAACAATCAACCCCAAACCCTAAAGTAAGATTACACTATAATCACTCACTCATACCCACACCCACACCCACACCCACACAGACACACACACACACACACACACACACACACACACACACACACACACACCCACACACACACACACACACACACACACACACACACACCCACCCCACACCCACCCACACACACACACACACACACACACACACACACACACACACACACACACACACACACACACACACACACACACACACACACACACACACACACACACACACACACACACACACACACAGACAGACACACACACACAGACACACACAAAGACACACACACACACACACACACAGAGACACACACACAAATCGTGAGTTTGGTATCACAAATATAATCGAAATAGGCTGCTCTAGTTATTGAGGTATTTTCTAACGTTTAATAATATTTGAAACACGTCTTTTCTGCAATGTTTTTTTTTTCTGGAAATTATTTTTTCTTCTTCTTCTTCTTTCTTTCTTTCTTAATTTTTAAATGTCGCTCTTTAAATATTATAAGAAAACATTTATTTTGTTGCTATACTCACAAGAATTCCTTCAATTTCTATCATTTCCGGTTTCTGTCATTTTCGATAGATCGGGACAATTGCTTTTTTGTTTTTTTTTCATTTGCAGCAAAGTGAATTTTGTGTGCACTTACTTCTCTTTTTCTACGATACGTACCAAGTAGCTCATTGTAACCGTCGTGACACAGATGTTTGGGCAGGAGATAACCAAATCCGTCACTGTTAGGAATTAGGCCTGGATCAGAAATAATTGCAATGATTTTGTTATTGCGATTACTGGAGTTTAGTGATATTTTTTTAAATATCTGTAACTGTTTTAGTATTAATTATATTATACGATAGATATGGAAATATATGAGGAGTGAGACTGTGATTCAATGATAATAACGAGTTTTAATGGTAATAAATATAATGATGATGATCATAATAATAATAACAACCACACTGATATTTATAATTTAATGATGATAATGATGATGTTGACGATGATGATAATAATTCAAAATACTAAATAAAGTAAACAGACAAATAAATTCAATTATCAGTTCGATGACCTTCTTGCAGCGTTTTAAATCTCGGCTTTAATTTTAAAAAGTTCTGCATCTACTGACTCTAACAAACAGGTCAATAAAACACCCATTAGACTCACTCTCGTACTTAGATTCAGTTTCATTTTATTTGCCGGCATCTTCAGCCGTCGAATAAAAAGAAAATATTCCTTCAAACAATGCTGTTCGCTGACATCGTTTTGCATCATACTAAATCCCTCCTTTATTTAAAGAGATCCGCCGAGGCCTTTTACATGCAAATATTGGCTTTACGACTGTACTATACAGCGTGGCGTTTAAGACTCCGCCGCGTTCGTCGGTTCATATTCTCGTGGTATTAACGTGTCACTTTGCTACTTTCCACATGCAAAAGAAGGATTCCGTAAAATAATCGCTGCGTTTTACGTCGTCTTTGGAAAGAATAATACAATAAAGAGAGACTTGAAGAAGCACTTTACAGTAAACACTCTTGTCATCTTGTTAAACTGTTAACTTGGTAGTACAGAGATATAAGTGGGAAAAGATCATAACAACAATATTACTACAACTACAACTACAACTACTACAACAACAACTACCACTAAAACAACAACAAAATAATAACAGTAAAAATAATAATAACAACACTATGTGTAACAAAAATAAGGAAGACGACAACAACAACAACAATAATAAAGTGATAACAATAACAATAATTATCATCATTATCATAATCATTCATCACAATCATCATCATCATCATCAGTTATTATTTCACCGACCAGCGTCATTACACCTCTTTTGCTCGTAATTATCACATTCTGGGGTATTGTGCCTGCTATTAAACACACTGTTGTTGTGTCTCACGTGTTATGTAACACGGATGTTTTCTTCTTATAGGATCGCGCCGTGCACTCAGTTTGGATTTACAGAACATTGCATGCTGCAGTCCGGCTTGAATCTACAAAACCAAAATAGCTCAAGCAGGTGAGTTTTTGTTTTTTAAATTTTGATCTTTAATGTATACGCTAGCTAACAAATTAATAAGTATGTTTGAGGAGGAAAACAATAACACAAAACAGCGGATTATAACAATGGAAGACGAGCTTATAAAACAGGAAATTACGTAGAGCACCAGCGCATGCGCGTAAGACTTCGTTGGCAAACAAATACTTCTTTGGTTACGGTCCTTTCTGAAAAGGTGAAGAATGATTTCATTTAAAAAAAAAAAAAAAAAAAAATTATTATTATTATTATTATTTTTTTTTTTTTTTTTTTTTTTTTGTGGAGGTTTATTCTACTGAAATTTTTTTATTAAATAATATTTAAGAAATTACCAGGAATATTTTCAAATTGTTTTTAGGACTGCCTCCTAAAAAAAAGAAAATATTCCTGGTAAATAGTAAAATATTTAAGTTACATTCAGCAATTGCTCATTTCGCCATACCATTCTTTTGCGTGTTCTTTCAAACGTACAAATTAATTGTAAATTAATGTGTGGTCATCGTTTTAAGGTGTAGATTGTAAATCATTTTTAACATATTCCCATTGCGCAAGTACGCCTGTCGTGGTCACGATTCCTGACTTCGTGTTAGAGTTAAATCTAAGTCATGGATATATTATATGTCTATTTTTTTATTATTATTATTTTTTTTAACATATTGTTTCCTCTAAATTCTCACGTTTCTGTTTTTGTTTCATATTCCAAGTAATGATATAGAATTTACTTTGTACAAGCCGCTAATTTGTCTTGGACACCTACTGGTTTAACCACTGCTCGTGTTTTTGTAACTGTTAGGCAATACGTCCCTTGGTATTAGCAGTACAAGTAAATGAAATACTGTTACGTAAAACAGGTAGCGGTATTTGGTATTCTGTGATCAGAGCTGAAAAGATCCAACAAATCACAATTAAAGTCGATAATTACAAGTAAACACGCTGTGACGTGTGTGTTAGGTTCAGATAAACTGAATGTCACTTATTTTACCTGTTGTGTATTCTGGAGATGGGGAAAAACAGAAATAACAACTAAAATATTATAACACATGTCACTGTGGCCTACAAGACATAAAAGAAATATTATTTACTGACGTTATTTTTGAATCATCGTAAATCTACCCTTTGTCTAAAGAGATCCATCGAGATCTTTTAAATGCAAATATTATGTTAACAACGAAAAAACAGAAATAATTACTAAAATATTTCACTGCATGTCGCAATGGCCCCTACAAAAGAACTATTGTTTGCTGTCGTTATTTTTGAATCATCGCAAATTCGTCCTTTATTTGAAGAGATCCATCGAGGTCTTTTAAATGTAAATATTACCTTAACAACGGGATCTGTTTCTGTGTCAGTACTGCCAAATTAGAAAAACGATAACAAAAGCATACAACACTTGTTTAGAGGATAAATTAACAAAAAGTCATGTTTAAATATTAGCAGACGGGCATCAGTATTGAATATTTGGAGAAAGGGAAAATTAACTACAGCAGTAATCACCTGCAGAAAATATAAACATATCAGTAGTATGAACTATAAATATATAAAACTATATATACTATAAACATGCATACACACACATATATATACATATATATATATATATATATATATACATACATACATATATACATACATAAATAAATACAAACATACATATATACATATATATAGATAGATAGATAGATGATAGACACACACATACACATACATAACAAAACAAAGTTCAAAGTAAATTTAGCAATAACTATCAAATAAATAGAAAGACAGACGTATAGAAAGATAGACATATTGATAGATAAACAAACAGATAGATAAACAAATGAATAAATAAAACAGAAAAATATAGTAGAAACAATAAATCAAATTAAGAATTTAATTTTTATGTCACTGTGATTTCTCTTCTTCTAAATCAGTGAAAATTTTAATTAATTTTTTCTTTCTTCTGCTGCACTTAACGTCAGTAACAGCGTGCGAAAAAATGTTTCATTATATCTTTTTATTCACCGTTAATCATCATTTATTCATGATTATTTTGTTGGATCCTTTATCCATCCATCCATCCATCCATCCATCCTCTCTCTCTCTCTCTCTCTCTCTCTCTCTCTCTCTCTCTCTCTCTCTCTCTCTCTCTCTCTCTCTCTCTCTCTCTCTCTCTCTCTCTCTCTCTCAGTCTCTCAAACACACAACTATTAAATCAATAACTTAAAATCCAGTCTTGGAATTAAATTCATCTCTTTTCTGTCATTGCATTTTTTTACTTGACAAATTCCTATAATTTTGTTAAATGAAGAAAAAAAAAAAAAAAAAATGTATGAGTAATTTTGGTTGACATGCAAATTTTGAGATCGTTCTGCCCACAATACAGAACAATAAAATAAAACAACAACAAAACCTTCCAAAAATAAACTTCCTACACATACACGATACCAAGACTATCTCTAAATTCAGCACTAAGAATTTTCACCCACAATACAGAACAATAACATATACATGTGTGTGTCTGCGTGTTTTTATATTTATACACACTCACACACACACACACACACACACACACACACACACAAACATACACACAAACATACACACAAACACACACACAAACATACACACAAACATACACACAAACAAACAAACATACACACAAACAAACAAACAAACATACACACAAACACACACACAAACAAACAAACAAACACCAAGTCTGTAATAATGTTTTAGTTCGCACGTCAACCATTTTCACAAGAATAATAAACATCATGTTTTTTACTGTCTTCGAAGAGGTATAAATATAAAAACATATCTTGCTGCTAATCTGTAAGAGTAGTCCACTGAATGTTGAAGCTAGTTTCGTTACTCGTTTTACAACTGATAAACTATAAAACCATGCATCTGAGGTATTGTTTAAATATATATAATCATTCGTTTAATTCACAAAACATCAAAGATGCAGGACAACACAGTTAGGTTAACAACGGCAAAGCGAATCACGTGACCAGACTCACGTGTCAGTGTGAGCCTGCAGCCAGAGATTGAGTTGAACTTAAAGTGTTTTGATCCAGTATTTCTCAAACGGAAGGTGGCTGTTACCTCGCTGGAAGGCACGTTGAAGATGGAGCTGGAGGCGTGTCTGGCAGCAGAGGTTTTCTGAATTAGACAAAGTTTAATCTGGACAGCACCAGTGATACTCCAGGATGAAAGAGCGACAGCAAACTGAAATTGTTTTTCTATCTGACCTTGGACAAATTAGATACGTGTGTCCGATGGAGAAATCTGCATTAATGTTACAAAAACGCCTTAAAATCACAGTAATCTATTATATATAGATAAATAAATTATATATTCATATGTACATACATGCATACACATACACACACACACACACACATATAAACATATATGAATACGTATACACATACAGAGACACAATTAAAAAGAAAGAATTAAGATAGATTTTATTATTTAAATGGATTAATAATCATCACATTAAGTATTTATTTATTTAACTTATTTATTTATTTATTTATTTATTTAACATAGTTATTTATTTATTTTTTTCTTTTATTTAATTTAAAACACATCACGATCGTCTCACTGCCATTGTCACTGGTTTTATTTATCTACTTTTATAATAGGTGCTCTTTACAGCACTTCATACAGATGACACTGAGAAAATCATGACAGTACACGTTTTGTTACAGTTTCATTATTTATCTGTTAAATCCAGTTCTGCTGGTATTGATTGACAAAACTGCCAAATCATGATACAAACGCAGCTTCCATTATGTTAAAGAGGGCGGTGACGGAATGATACAACACGGAATGATACAACACGGAATGATACAACACGAGTGTTCCCGAGGTACGGGGAATCGTCAGGTGGATCGTCACCGGGTTCCCGGTCAGCTACTTCCTGTGATAGTCACGTGACTCGTGAATGAAAAACTCAACTGTACGATTTTGTGCCTAGGGAAAGGTTCATGTAAAAAAAAGTATTGCTGCTAAATGTTAAGAGTAGTCTTTGGAATTAGATAGCTTTTTCTACCTTTACATATTTTTATTATATAATATTTATTATGCTCACACTATAACCTTCTTATTGTACTGCATTCTAAAATCAAAAATGCATGAATACATACATACACACAAAGACATACATACACATTCGGGTATCTGTATGAAGATGTCATCATGTGACCACCAAGGAATACCTGCACGGACACACTCTGACCATCTTACACGCACTAATCAAAACACACACGAACGTTCTGTGCGTGCAAGCACGTACAGCTTATTGATTGATTGATTGATGTTACCTGGAAATGCCTCTTAGATTAGACAATGTTTCTGTTTGCTGAAGAATTCCTTCTAAAGCGAACACAGCTCTACATTATATGCTAGTCCACAACCGTGTTATTCTTGTTTTGTTTGTTGATGTTATTCTTAGTTATCTGTTGTCGTCGTTGTATTGTTTTTAATGTTATTGTTGTTATTACTTTTATTATCATTATTGTTGTTATTTCTGTTGTTATTGTTATATTGTTACTGTTATTGTGTAAATATTTCAAATTTATTTGCTAGATGCAGGAAAATGCATCTCTTACTTTCTAGATTTAAAAACGTTCCAAGCAACTCTGGCCATTTGACCTGTCGATTACACATCACCCACCCACCCCACCGCATACAGGTTTCTGCGTACTGGTCTAATATATTAGATCTGTACGTTATCTGCGCTTGTTAATGTTCTTTCACTACCATTCGATAGTTTTATTTGTTTTATTTTCAACCATAATGAAACTTGTTAACATAAACATAACGGACTATGTTTAAATTACCACTGTTCTAACGTGCTTCGTCTTGTTACATTTATTTACATTCACAGTTTATTATTATTATTATTATTATTATTATTATTATTATTATTATTATTATTATTATTATTATTATTATTATTATTATTATTATTATTATTATTGTTTTATTATTTGTTGTGGTTGTGGTTGTCTTCGTCCTCATTTTTGTTACCGGGGCTGTTGTCATTATAATTTTTTTGTTTTGTTATTATTAATGAAATTGCTGTTATTATTTTGATGTTGTTTCAGTGGTAGAAGTAGTAGTAGTAGTCCTTTCATAAATATCGTTATTAAAAATTATATTTATTTTACTTTAAGTTGTCTTTATTTTGTTCTCTCTCTCTCTCTCTCTCTCTCTCTCTCTCTCTCTCTCTCTCTCTCTCTCTCTCTCTCTCTCTCTCTCTCTCTCTCTCTCTCTCTCTCTCTCTCTCTCTCTCTCTACAAGTCTATTTTAAATTTTTGTTTTATTATAAAAGTGTTTACTTCGCTTTTATTTTATTTACTGTTTGTAACCCACGCTTACTGATTTACTAAATTTCCTGGAAGGCGAAACATTTTATCTTTTTGTGGAACGATATTTCGACATGTTTGCTTAACCCGGTAGAACATTCGACCGTTTTCACATAATTACGTTCCTTTTTTTTCACATCGATTTCATATTTTATATCTTCGTTTTATGCCGTTGACCTCATGAGGAAAGATAAATATGGCCCCAAAAGCTCCCTAATCGAATTTAGAACAGATTTTGCTAACGTAATCACTATTTGAGCAGATGGCCCAAAAGAAATAGATTGAAATGTGGGAATGGATACGGTTTCGGATGAAGTAATAAATATGCATGTTGATAAATTTCACCGATCAGCACATAACTGCGGCTGCTGATAACAACAACAGCAGCAGCAGCAACAATAAAAGGAAACAAATCTTATGAAGTCGATAATAATTATAATAATGACGATAATTTTAATAAATTAACAAAAATAATAAAATAAATGAAATAAAATAAAATAAAATAAAATAAAATAAATACAACAGAAGAAAGACAGTAGAAATAATAAATCATTTATATCGTTTTGATTTCTTTTCTTTATAAATAAAAATATAAATGAATAAAAGCAGACAAACAAACAAACAAACAAACAAACAAACAAACAAATTAATTAAAGAATTAGTAAATAAATAAATTAAATACACAAACAAAGAACCAAGCAAGTAAACACATAAACAAACAAAAAATAAATAAATAAATAAATAAATAAATAAATAAATAAATAAATAAAAAATAAATAAATAAAAGATCGATTTGTTCGTATCTAACCAAATACATTCGTTCTTCGCTTTCCTTTGTTTCTCTCTGTCAAAGCGTGGAGCTAATTTTACATTTAAAGCAGCAACGTGAGTCAGAGCTGCTCGACTCTGTAGTCACAATCAGTTGTAATTGCTTTAAAAAATAATACTTAAAAATCAAACTGAGGAACTTTATGACCTGTTTGAACGTGCAGTTCTCTCAGTCTTTTTTACATATTTTAAAATGTTTTCTTAGTATCTGCGTTTCGCTTTTCTAGATGTGTCTGTTAAAATATTTCTTTGTATCTACATATGTCTGTCTGTGTATGTTTCTATGTATGTGTGTATGTATGTATCTATGAATGTATCTACCTATCAGTCCATCCATCCAATCATCCACTCATCCATCCATCCGTCCATCTTTTTTTCTATCTCTCTATTTATCTCTCTCTCTATCTCACTGTCTATTATCCAATTTAACTCAGTTATATTATTTAAACAAGTAATAAATATGTCGCTCGAATGACTTGAGATAAAATCTTTATGTTTCTGGTTTTCATTCATCAATAATGAGAGATTTGTCTCTTCATCTACACTGATATTTCTACAAGTGCAAGTGTACGACAGTGTTTTCACGTTTTAATCATTGGCATCGGTCAGAAATCCCATGTATATTGTTTATTTATTTATTTATTTATTTATTTATTATTATTATTGTTATTGTTATTGTTATTATTATGATTCATTTATTTTTGTCTGTTTATTTATTTGTTTATTTATTTATTTGGCTGTTTGTTTATTCGTTTATTTATTTATCTGTTTATTTATTTGTTTGTTTATTTTTTGTTTGTTTATTTATATATCTATGTATATTAATTAAAACATCTGTAAGTATATACATACATACACACATTAATTAATTGTTTATAGTGATTTATTTATTTACCTGTGTAATTAATTAAATAATTTATTGATTTATGTTTTCATTCTTTCAATAGATAATATTTTTTTTCTTTGTTTCTTTATCATTTCTTTATTATTTTGTTCCATCTGTCTTTCCATTTATCGTCAGTATTTATCTACTTATTTGTTGTTTGTTTGTCCTCCTTAATTAATTCTTTCACTTACTCGTCTCTTCTTTGTTTCATTTTACACTTTTTAAAAACATCTATAAATTTCCTTTTCTACTCGATACACTGAAATGTAAGTTATGTGTGGGTATTCCTTTCACTTCAGACAAGTCGTCATTTTAAAATTCCGTCTCGAACTTTCGTAATTTGCAAATCTGAATAATCCATTGCATAATGTGAAAAGGTTTTCATTATTTTTTGTTACTTCTCCGATTGATTTTCTAGGGATGTGGAATTTATCAATATTTTTTTTTTCGGCACGAATTTGTTTCTCAGATTATCTTCTTTTTTCTTCTCCCCGCAGTCGATTCTCTTTCCTAGGATCGTACTTTTCTCAGAATTCGTCTCTGTTTTTCTGAGTGCTTTATGTAATTCCTAAACTTTATTTTTTATTTTTTTTTCAATTTATTATTATTATTTTGTAATATATGTTTTCATTGGTAATATCTGAACGTGTTTTTATTTAATATCTCTATCTACAGTTTTACATATCATATCGATCATTCAGCTTTCTGCCGTAATTCTCTATTTTAAACATCAAATTAATTACAACCACCAGAGATATGTGAAATGGACATCGTGGAATGAATGACCAGTGCAGGAAGTTTGACGCCTCGGGCCTGGTTTTAGATTTAGATATTCACCACACAACCAGTTACACTAAACTAATACAACACATTCATCACTGCTTGGCCATGATGGCTCTCCAGACTACCACCTACTTAGCTACGTAACAGCTCAGACCCTGTATATTTTGTGTGGATTGAATGTAAATACTGAGAATGATTTAAAGGATTATTTACTTTTCTTCTTCTGTTTTGTACTTAGCTGTTTTCTTGTTTGTAATCGTTTAATTAGATTCATTACTTCACGCAGACAGACTCGTTTAAACATCTCTGAGACACAGTTTACCAACCTCGGTTTTCTTGCACCACAATCACATCGCGTTCTTTAATGCGTTTTGATTAAAACTTCTAAACATTCGTATATCTTGGTTAAACACCAATTTATATATTCTTGTTAAATGGATTTATTGATTTTCGTCAGTGTGATGAAGCTTATTTCGACCATCCTCGGGGCGACTCTGGTGTATCTCGTCGATGTGATTGTTTCAAAGACAAAAGGTCTGGTAATGGATTTAGGCTCCGTCATTTTGACAGTTAAATATTTTTGAGTCCGTTGTTGAAAATTTTCTCGCCACTGTTTCTAGCAAATTAACGAAATTAAAGGAGGGTGGTGACTTCACTTTAGGTCGTTCACCCACAACAAACAAGCTAAGATCTGTGCGCAAGTGGTAGGTTTATGAACTGTTACAATGTAAACAACTGTTCAGACCTTACTGCATAACAGATCCATCACAATGTTAGATTCAGTAATATGTAATGATAACAAAATAACGTAGTAACAACAGCAACAATAACAACAACAATAACAATAATTGTAATAGTATGCTATAGCTGTACTTGTTTGTTTGTTTACTTATTATTATTTTATTTTAGGAATCTTACCAAAATATACAATTATAATTATATGAAAACACATATGTATATTAATAATAATCATGATGAAGATGATAATGATGATTATTGTTATATTACTGTTGTTAATGGTATTATTATTATTATTATTATTATATAGTAGTAGCAGAATAGTAGTAGTAGTGATAGTAACATTATTATTATTAGCAGTAGTATTAGTATTTGTATTCAGCATCCTAAGCTACCACTCTGTAACCTAATACATTCCAGTGATGAGTAAGAAACACAGCTCAGTTTTACAACACGTGACATGAACGCGACAATGAATTTAAATAATCAAACAGCTCAGCGTAGGATCGATCGGGCAACCTGTCACATCTCCCACACACTGTTTTTAATTGAGCTGTGGTTCTTTTTACGTTTGTCGTAAATAATTACGTCAAATGTCAAAAACACGTTTAAGACAGTATTCAGTTACTCAGATTGATAGGTTTAGTCACCCTGGGATTTGAACTCGAATACGCATCTGAACCAAATCTGGCATCGTTACTAGGAAACCAGACTGATCCAAATAATTGTATTTGTTTAGAATTTTATTAAAAATTTGGGCTAGTGATGTTATTTTAATTTAGATAATAATAATAATAATAATAATAATAATAATAATAATAATAATAATAATAATAATAATAATAATAATAATAATAATAATAATAATCAGTGTAAGTTTAATTATGATCATGTGTGATGGGTTTTTTTATGTCTGGATATTAGTTTTTTTTTTTTTTTTTTTTTTTTTTTATATTGGTAGATATCAGTACCACTTTATTTATTTATTTATTTATTTATTTATTTATCACCTCAATGCCTGTTTCGTTTTACAGAGGATCAGTATTTTAAATTAGTACATTACATATAACGCTATTTCAGTTACATATTCACCTAAAGTATCCAAGTTCAGTTTTTAAACAATGTTCTCAATGTCGGACAAATACGTAACACATTTACTCAGTTCTGAACAAAATCTCTCAGTTATTCACCGCGGATAATTATTATCCACAAATTTCAATAAAATATTGGTGATGACGTCATCATGCTCAGCTTTCACCATCACTGTTACTATGCAAACAAATACATCTATTGTTTCGTGTCACTAAGGTATTTCGCTTTCAAGACTTTGCACTTCAGTCTTCTGTTTTCATTTTCCAATTCAGCGGTTTTATTATTGGTGGAATCTTTATGTCCAAATGAAAATAATGATCCTGTAAAGATGATATGAACGAAATATTAAAGAATATTAAGGCAATGACAGAATCAGTTAACAATCGATGATAGTAATGTACTGTAAATCGTTTTTATTACTTTTACATGTTTTAATGTGAGACTTCATCATCACCATCATCATCAAAGTCTTGATCATTATTAGATTAATAATTATTATCTTCATTTCAATAATCTGATCGTGATCTTCTTCTTTTCATCATCGTCATTATTACGTTATTGTTACTGTTGTCGTCGTCATTGTTGTCAGAAATACATATTTACGTAACAGGAAGAAAAAAGATTAAATAGTTCCATCAGATTGTTTAGGCACTGTAGTAACAGAAGAACACCAATGATACCTTTCATAATGAAACTAATAGTAACATTATTATAGTAGCAGTAGAAGTAGTAGTAGTAATAGTAGTGGTAGTAGTAGTTGTAATAGTTGTAGTAATAGTAATAGTTGTTGTAGTAAATATAATAATTGGAGTAATGATGGTAGTAATAATAAAACTGAGTAATAATAGTAGTAGTATTATTGCAGGTAATAGGGTGATTGAACTTACATCTGAAGTAATATTATTAATAAAATTAGTAGTAATAGTAGCAGAAGTAGTACAAGCAGTTGTAGTATCATTAGCAGCAGTAGTAATAGCATTAATAGAAGTAGAAATAGAAGTAGTAAAAAAATCTAGCAACTGAAAGAAAAACTATTGTTTTATATGAAAGATATGTAGCGGGATATTTCTTACCGGTGATCTCAGAATCTTCGTACACATTAATTTATCTTTCACATTCTGCAAACGAGATTTCTCTATCGACCACGTTGATAATTACACTGAATATTAGTGTGTTTTCTCCTCGAATCTCCCGTTCTGTTTGATACACAATATTCAGTAATAGTCTGGCTAGCTAATTTGTTTCTCTTCAAGCTGTAAAGTCTGTGTATTGATGTGTGTAAATGATATATGTTACAGATGATACGTTCTATGGAATGCGGGGAAAAAATCACTGAAAGAGATTTAGAAAAGGAGATATTATATTTTAGCTGCGTTTCATGTTGTAAGAAGATTTCACAGAAAGATGCCAGTAAATAAAAATCACTACAAAGGAAAAATGATGATGTATAACTTTTAAACATGATGAGATATAATGTGAAGAAAAATAGCAGTTAAGTAAACATTTTTTTTCTTTTCGATTCATTATATATATGTATGTATGTGTGTGTGTGTGTGTGTGTGTGTGTGTGTGTGTGTGTGTGTGTGTGTGTGTGTGTGTGTGTGTGTGTGTGTGTGTTTGGTTAAGAGAGACAGACTGGTTGATTAAAAACACAACTTCAAGTTTGTTTTTGCTTTTCTGTCTGTTTTGTCTGAATATGGAAGGGAAGTTGCCCACCTGCCCCCTCCCCAATTCCTCTTTCTTGTTTCTTGTTTCATCAACAATTTTCATACCCAAAAATTTCATTCTACACTGGACGACGTGTAATATTACGTCTTCTCTCTTAACTGAGCCATACTGCGCAATTAGCAGGAATCGCTGCGACATCTCTAACACGTGTTCGACTTTCACACGTCCACATTGTTGTGTTAAACTGTTAACGCATTCACACGTCTTCTGTGTCTCACACTAGACTTTCTTTAACCGTTCTCTTTAATTAACGATCGCCAGTAAGCGTCGCTAAAACCATCAAGATATCTCCAAGAGGACCTGCCCAGGTATGATGTTCAGAGTGTGGTATTTGACATCTGTGTTAACGAGAGTCCTCAGACACAGGATCTGTCACACGAGAGCAGTAATTGGCCTGTTAGTGAACTACGTCGTGTGTGAATCACAGAGTGCTGTGAACTGAGCTTGTTATTCCAACGTGTTGACTCAATAAACCAGGAATTAAATGAATACACTTGTGAAATTAACAACAATCTCGTAAGCAGTCTTAACATTTTGTTGAGTTAGCACACAGTATGAGAAATAGGGTGTGGCATATTCGTCAAAGCTGCTTCTGTTGTTGCTGCTGCTGCTGCTGCTGCTGCTACAATTACTACCACCACCACTATTACTACAGTTACTACTGCTACTATTATTATTAGTTTTATTATTAATTTATCATTTTATGATTATTATTATTATTACTAGTAGTAGTAGTGGTAGTAGTAGTTGTAGTAGTATGTGAACTCTGAATGTATCCGTATTCAGAAATGGCTATTTTCATTAATACTGTTGGTGTATTCCAAGTACAAATAGTGACTGGTAATGAGCTGTGTGACTGGTTTTAAAATAACAATACGGTAATGATACAGTCCTACCCGCCACAAACAAAATGAAATTAACTAAAATTAAAAACTATAATAATATTAATAAAATAGCATAATAACTCTTTGATGGAAGATTTAACATAAATCCCCTCTAATAAACTGACTCCCCTGAATCCGCCAAAATGGACGCGTTGGGATCCGAGCTGATCTTAAACTGCACGTAAAAGTAGCCGATCAATTCGACATCGTGAACGGACTCGATAAATTAGACACTGAGTTTGAATAGGTCACAGCGTGGTAAAATTAGATTTAGTTTTCAACGTAATCTTTGACCTACTTCACGATTTCACAGCATGTTAGTATTCTGAAGGTTTAACAGTGGTTTGAATTATGAATCAGTTAGTAATACGGAGTCGTGAATTATGATGATGATGATGCTAATGAACACTTCAAAAACGAAATACAAGCAACAGTGACACCAGTAACATGTTTGTCATGTAGATGTCAGTAATGACGACGGCGACAACGACAATACCAACAGCAATAATACTGATAGTAGTAGTAGTAGTAGCAGTAGTAGTAGTAGTAGTAGTAGTAGTAGTAGTAGTAGTAGTAGTAACAACAACGACAATATGATCAATAACCATATTTCTTGCATTATTATTATTACTGCTACTTTTTCTGTCATTATTATTATTATTATTATTATTATTATTAATATTAATATTTCAAAACAACAGTTGATATTAGTACTATTGTTTGTTTTATTTCTAGGTTTTAAAATTAAATATTATAAGAACATTTGTTTAGTTATTTTAACATGACACCAGAAGCAGACGACAGATTTGTGTATTGTACAGAAACGTACTTAAGCTTTTAACTTTTAATTTTCCTTATAATTTCTTAAACCTGTGTTTTCACTTCTAATGAAACAATAATTATTTCCTTCACAACTTTTGAAAAAAATATCTTATTAATAATAGAAAAGAAATCCTTTTCCGATTAATTACCTATTTTACAGCGTTTTGCAGCTTACTTGATTTTAAAAAACGAGAAACTGTTATAGTGCCTAAGTCTGAATAACACTGAATTTTATGAAATAGGTCGTTATCTTCTATTCTTTGACCAACGTTTCGTACCATGCGACCAGGGATGGGTCCAAGATTTTCTACAGGGGGGATAAGCAATCAATAAGCCGGACAGATGAACCACCATGAACTAACAGGCTTCACTGACCGTTTTAGTAAACATATATATATATACATGCACGTGTCTTTGAGAACAGAAATTCGTTTTTAGTATTACAGGTGTTTACTTTGGAATAGGTAAAACTAATTATCAATATTACAGTGGTTTTGTCTAGACTCTCGCCTGTACGTAAATCTAAATCGTATTTTTTTTGAACGAGAAAAAAATTCTCGTTGCTAAAAGTAGAGATAACAGGACGCATCACGCTGTAAAAACCTTCAGATTTTATCTACCTGCAATGGTGATTTGTTGGTGACGACGGCAGCAAAGCCGTACACGTGGTGACCCGTGCAGATGAAGTCGAGACTGCGATCGATTCGGCCGACAATTAGAAAGTCAAAGGAAATTATGACAGTGTTCTGATGATGAGCTGGTCGATGGTACGCAGAGTGTAAATATCTCTACTTTTTGAGCAGGTGCAACTCGAACCGTTGCCGCACACGGACAATGCCGTCGTCCAACAAGCAATGTCGTCCTCTCTTTGTGCGATGATCTGAGAGTCAAGGCGTCAGAGCTTGACAACGTTTTGTGAATCGGAAGAGGATTCTGACAAAGTCGAGTAACCCGTTGTTGTGTGCAATCAAATTACGTTGCATTTCGATGTGTGAAAGCTCTTGAAAAAAAAAAAAGGAGTTAGAAAGAGGAAGAGGAAGTGCAAACATCTGTGTGTGAAACTTAATTTCAAATTTAATTACGTTACGTGACTAACGTGTGGACGTCTCTTCAAAAAAATCCAGAAAAAAAAAGAAAACAAAAAACGTATATTTACATTTGAAGTTTGTTTCGAATTCTATTAATTACGTTATCTGACTTCGTTAGTCATCTTATGAAAGAAAAAAAAAAAAATAATAATAATAATAATAATAAAAAAAAAAAAAAAAAAAATATAATGGAAGTTCTTCAACAATGTCTGCATCTTGAGATGAAATTTTAACCAAATCGTGGAGTTCTTATTTTGTTTCGAATTAAACCCACAGCGACACGTTTTCTTCCTGTGTATAAACGTCCTTGAAAAAAGTTATCAGTAGATGACAAAGATGTGGACAAATTAGAATGTTACAAAACAGGTAATCACAGATGTGACTGATTTTGTTAACAAGTGTTTGTTATGACTACAAGTTAGATGATGTTTATAAGGTGGTTGTGGTGTTTATTTTACTCTAACGTTTCTCTGAGAAAGGTTGGTAGTGAGAAGTCGAGTCACAGGACGTGTTTATCACGTTGGATTAGCGACTTTTTCTACGTCGTCTCATCTTGAATAAACATTAAATTGGCTTCTTTTAAATTGTTAAAAATATATTAACTCAAATTGAATTCACAAAACTGATATTAGGAACCTCTGCAGAAAAGCAGTTTCTAGAACGAAAGAGAAAAGAAAACAAAAAGAAAAGAAAAAACAAACTAAGACATTTTGACAGCAACTGACACAGTTCATTCGGTCGAAACTTTTTTTTTCAACTTCACTGGATTTTCTTTTCATTGAAAAATAACAAATTTAAAATAAAACAAAATTTTCATCGTCTGCTGCTGCCATTGATTTATCCGAATTACCAGTGTTTTCTGTTAATGTATTTCACATTAATGACGTATTAAACCATATGGAACCGTTTGGACAGCAACCAATGAAATAAAAACAAATCACACAAACTAAAACGTCAACATGACAGCATCCTGTGGAATAAGTATTCCTTCTTTTCACTGATTGTGTGACAAAGCTACACCAACCCTAAAGTTATCTAAATCTGTTTGTCAACCATGATTACATTCAACGAAGAACATTACGAATTGACCAGGAGATCCAGAAGATAACCAGGAAGACGAATGATAAATCGGAGTATGGACCTCAACTGTGTCAAAGACAACGGGGCGCCTCCAGGAATACCTCAGTTTAATGGTAAGACGCAGTTGATCCTTCATGAAAAAACTATATCCATTAAGTAAAATTAAGTGTGGGTGGGATATAAAAAAACACAACAAACATATGTACTCGTAGAGTGTGGCGTACCGTCATATGTAACTGTAATCATTTGATTTCTGCGATAGCCATGAGTTTCAGGGAAGCAATTCAATTTTAATATATTATCTTATATAGGCAAACACAGTGTACACCATCCTTGACAAAGAATAATGATATCACTGACTTGTTGCCTGTTGCCATGGTAATCGATTCATTGG
The DNA here is from genome assembly GCA_012295275.1 of Chrysomallon squamiferum. Taxonomy (NCBI): domain Eukaryota; kingdom Metazoa; phylum Mollusca; class Gastropoda; order Neomphalida; family Peltospiridae; genus Chrysomallon; species Chrysomallon squamiferum. The sequence goes on from CM022670.1 coordinate 496,098, forward strand.
AGCCTGTTTTCTCTGAAAATTGAAATACTTAGCCCTAATTTGATTAAGTTCTGATATATTGCTATGGAAACAAAGATAAACAAAATTAGAAGCGCGTGGCATATTCATGTTTAAAATAATCAAGGTACATAAATGCATAATTCATAAAATGTCAATGATATTCACCGTAGCAACCGAATCAGCGACAACAAAGCAACGCTAACGATAATAATAATAAATACAAAAGTGTAAAATCCAAAACAAATAGTAACAACAGCAAGAATGAAAACTACAAGAGCAACAGTAACAACAATAATAATAAAATTCAAACTAATTTTATACTTCTGTATTTATTTATTCCCATATATATTATATTTATTTATTCCCATATATATTATATTTTTATATCAAATATATGTAAAAAAACACACACACATATAAGTTATACTATTTACTAAAGGGGGATTATGTGCATGTATGTATGTATGTGTGTATGTTTGTATATATGTATGTATGTATGTACGTACGTATATGTTTGTATTATGAAAAAACTTTATTAAATAATTATATGTGAATGGATGAATTATATCCTAGGTAAATCTGAACTTTATTTCTATTATACTATTTGTTTATGGGAATTTGATTTCTCATTTTTCTTTATGCAGATTCATGATGCGAGGTTTCATAATAACCTATTTTATAGTTCATCATTTTTAAAGCATTGTCTTTCGTTTGATATATAATATTCTTCATATATATTAATAACCAATGTACTTTTCTTCAAAAGAATGGTTATTCATTCATTCATTCATTCATTTCTGTCTTTATCTAGCTTATGTGCGTGCGTGCGTGCATAAGTTGCGTGGCTTTATCATTTTTGAGTATATGTATGCATTTATTTTAATATATACACATTTTTTTTTCACATACATAGATAGATTATGTATACTTGTATAATTTCATGCATACACATATACATACATACATACATATATACTGCACAAACACGTATACATACATACACACATACATAACTACACACACGTACACACATTTTTAAAGTTATTTAACTGTTGACTGTGAATCGCACTGTTTGACAACGAGAGCGCAGAACGCTCTGTGTGATTCCTGCAAACAAGAGGGTACTTCGTGTTTATCTATCACAAAACTCTACTAACATCGATTTTTATCCCAGTTGTCTTGCTAGAGTATAATAAGCCACGGGATTTATATGTTTATTAAACCGTTACCATGGCAACCCATCTTGCGAAATAGTCAAGCGGCGCGCGCAAAAGTTATGAGTAGCAGTCGACATCGTTGTCATTCGTGGCCCACTCTGAAAGAGTGTCTGAAACAGATCATTTTTCATTCTGTGTCGTAGTCGCTGTTGACGTAAACTACGTCATAGCAACAAACAAACAAAA
>CM022670.1:1115000-1132500 GCA_012295275.1 Chrysomallon squamiferum
CATAATTGTTAATATAAATTCTGATTTATCAAAAATTATAAAATACTTGGATAGATCATGACTATAAAATTATTTTACCAAAAACATTGCAAAGGATTTCAAAGTGTTTGAAAACGATTTAAAATTATGTTAACAGTCCCATTCCATAACAGCAACTTTTCATAACAGTATTGAGTAATGACAGATATATAGTAACAGTAGTATTAGTCTGTCGCTAGTTTACAATACATGAATGATAAAATACAAATATAAACGTATGTATTAATATATATTGTACACATATTAATTTTATCTCACATGTAATTCATACAAGATATAACCAACATTCAAACCAGTATAAGATATTAATAATATAATTATACTGAATTTTATTTAACGCAGAATTAATATTCCTTTATGAAACCAAGTAGGCACCATGTCAAAAATAATCATATTTGAAATATGGTGCAACGTGCCCACGCACGTACTCACCCAGTACTCACAAAAAAACGACCACACAAAACAATATGTACACACAACACAGTCGAAAACTTAACAGTGATACAAATCGTTGTGACAGTATATTAACAAAACTGAAATTAATGATTAAACAATTTACAAATAAACTTCAGAGAAAAACCGTTAATTGTTCTATTTTTATAAATACCAAGAATTTATTTTATTGAACATTTTCCTTAGGAAACTACAGACCACTTTATGTGGGTAGGTGCATATAACACATCTCTTCATGCTAACTGCAAGAGTATCCCCTCGTATGACTGCAGCGGATGTGATAACCAGTCGTAGTTAAAAGTGTAAATATCTCAAACGGAGGCATCCAGGAGGATTGGTTTTACGATCTACAACGCCTCCGGCTTCTACAAGCAAGCTACAATCCTCTCCCAGTCACTGATATTGCTACACGATGGCAGTGCTCGTAGAGTTGTATTTGTTCACTCGTCTTAAACACTGTGTTATACCGCGCGACACAAGAACCGAACAAATAAAATCAATAAGATTTCTCATTAACCTGCTTGTTCTTGAGATAACCAAACACAAGTAATCCACCGAAAGGTTATTTACATGAGATGATGATTTTTTAAAAATAACTGTAATGGTTTAATATGATATTATTATAGAAGAATGGTTTAGAATAACTCTCTCTCTCTCTCTCTCTCTCTCTCTCTCTCTCTCTCTCTCTCTCTCTCTCTCTCTCTCTCTCTCTCTCTCTCTCTCTCTCTCTCTCTCTCTCTCTCTCTCTCTCTCTCTCTCTCCCTCCATCTCTCCCTCTCCTATATATATGTGTGTGTGTGTGTGTGTGCTTGCATGATTGTGTGTGTGTTTGTGTAAAATAACAAGATTTGAAAATATTCACCGAACTAAAATGTCCTGGTATATAATAAAACACTTAATGAATGAATAAATGCTTGTTTTGACTACACTTCAAAATATGTTAATATTATGAGCTGAAACTAAGCGTTTTGTTCACTTACAGTTTGATAAAAAGAACTGTTTTAAAACCTTATGTTATTACGTTAATGGCTGCAAGAAAAGCTTTCTGCGTTTCAGGGGATTACAGTAACATCCTGCGTAACAGTGATATTCAGGTTTATTTACATCTTTTCAATCAGTAAAATCAATCGTGGACAAGAACAGTTTCATTACAGACGTTGTTCACTGTCATTAACCGAAGTCAAGGTATTCGTTGTTCATTTTAAGTTTAATTTGATTGTCGTTTAGATATAATATTTAACAAATGTAATAACGAAAAAAATGTTCTAATGCCATCACGTTGTTTGTTTTTTAATATCTATATCTGAGTTGGAAAATATACATCTTTGGAATATAGTTACAACAAATATATTTGGAATATATTTATACAACAAATGAAACAAAATTAAAAAAATATTAAATAAACCAATAAACAAAAAAAATGGAGCCATTTTTTTAATTTAAAAAGGATCAAAGTATAGTATGCTTCTGTCAGGCTGAGAGTGAAAGAGGAAATGTTGATGTAACAGCACACAAAGAGAAAACTGTAACATTTTGTTACACGATTCATCCAACATCAGGCACAGTCAGTTTCACCACATATTTGTGAGTATTTCAAAGAATTTGATTATTATTATTATTATTATTATTATTATTATTATTTTATTTTAGATTCCAACGATATAATTGGCTATTTTGTCAATGTAACATAAATGAACATCATTTTCATACAGCAAATTCTTCTGATTCAAGTCTCTCGGTATTTTCTTCTACTCTTTGTTTTATACAGTTTATAACGCACAATGTGATCACATTAAACAACACATTCTTTTACGCACAACTGAATATTTAAACATAAAAACAAAAACAAAAAAAACCAACAGTATCAAGGAAACTCCAGACATCTGACTGTCGCCAGAGAAAAATGTGACACGCGGTATCAAAATACACGATTTTCTCTTAACGACGATTTTCCGTTCAGAAGCTTTTTTCCGAAATGTCGTCCGACTCGTGTATTTTGTCGTAGCTAGTCACCTGACTGGCACCCACCGTCCTCGTCGACGCCGTGTTTCCAGAAAACGACATCTCGTTTCGCCTGGCGTACACGTATCTGCGACGGCAACACCTGAAGGCGGACACGAAGCCTTGCCGGAAGTTCCGGTTCATGAAACAGTAAGTGATCGGGTTGCAACACGAGGACACGTAGGAAAGAAGATGGACGAAGCTTTTGGCCATCGGCGAGATTTGTTGCGTGGCGCTGTCGTTGTCGAACACAATCCACGTGGTGATGACGTAGGTGGGCGTCCAGCAGACGAAGAACTCGAGGACGATGGCGAAGAGCATCTTGATGACGCGGCGCTTCGACGCTCGGCTCTTCTCGCTGTTCGACTGCCGCATCGCGCGGTGCATCTCGAAACGACGGAACGGCCGATTGGACGACGCCGATGACGTCACGGAATAATCTGATTCCGAAACGATGGGTCCTTTGCGTCCGTTTCCCTGCACGATTGACGAGTCGTAGTCGTTACAACAGCCATTCTTTTGTTGTTTGTCTGCAAAAATAGAAACAAAATGATAATCATCTTTCATCAGCAAAATCAGCATCAATAGCAACGGCAGCACCATCGTCACCATCAACAATAATAATGATGATGACAGCAATCATTACGATGATGATAATAACTGTTGTAATCATAATAATGATAAAGAAACCCTTTTCTTAAAATGTTAATTATTGATTTACGGTATAAATCGGTAAATATGATCATAGTCTTCATTCACCAATAAAAACTGAACTTTATGATACAGGACTGAATGCAAAGGACCGCATACTTTGTTTAAACTGTCGTAAACTGCAACAGCACTCTTAACAAAATGACATTGTAAACATCCTTCAGAGCCACAGACTTACAGCATCCAGTTCACTGACCGCGACTGATCTATGAGCATCATGTGGGTACACAGACGTCGTTAGTTTGACGCTAAAATTGACTTACATTAGATAATACAATTTTCGTTTCCTAAACACTGCGTGAACGAGCGAAGTGGTAAAGTGGGTTATTTCTGTATAGCAAAAACTGCAAGAAGTCTAAGAAGGCAGAAGTTTCTGGTGGTGGAGTTTATGAAAAGAGAGAGAGGGGATTAGAGGAAGAGAGATACGGATGGAGGTAAAGATCTCTTCTGTGTGTTTTGTACACTGTAACAATAGAGAGAGAGAGAGAGAGAGAGAGAGAGAGAGAGAGAGAGAGAGAGAGAGAGAGAGAGAGAGAGAGAGAGGAGGGAGGAGGCAAGGAGGAGACGGAGAGAGAGAAAGAGAGAGAGTCAGTGTTAGAGAAAATGAGAGAAAATATGGGATACAAAAATAAATAGAGTAACAGAGAGGTAGATAAATAGGTTAGGTTTTCGAATGGACAGAAAGGCAGAGTGACAGACAATGAGACAGTAGAGTAAATCAAATAGAGAGAGGATTAAAAGTCAATATCTAAAAAAAAAAAAAAAATTAGAAAGTTCTAAAAGAGAAAAAATTAATAATGAAATTTATTTCTGTGTATCTGGCTAATATGATTCTTTATTCATTTAAATGTCAGTTTTTGGGTAGCTACAACAGTATTCATGTCTGCTCATTTACCTCTAAACCTAATTAAAACTGTCGTCAAATTTGTATCTCTTCATCAAAACGTTAAATTCACAGCTTCAGTTTATTTTATTTCATATTTTTTACAATCCGTTTCAATATCCCAGTCCTGAAGACAATAATGTTGTATAAAGATATATTAGCATTTTTTACATGGATGACAGTAGGCCGAATTATGAGTAGAACATTCTAATTAACAATTTGACAGCCTACGAAGTTAACATAATGTGAAACCCTGTACAGCTATCTTGTTAACTTTCTCCATCTTCATAAAATGTTCTGTTAATAAATAAAAGCAGTTAATATAAAATGTATTTACTGATTTTGTTTAACTTAATAAATAAATAAATGAATAAATAAATAATCAAATAAATAAATAAATAAATAAATAAATAAATATGAAATATGCATTAATATAAATTAAACATCTCTCTCTCTCTCTCTCTCTCTCTCTCTCTCTCTCTCTCTCTCTCTCTCTCTCTCTCTCTCTCTCTCTCTCTCTCTCTCTTTCTTCCACCTCACAAACAAACTTCTTAGAGCAGTTTGTTAAAGAGATGAAATTCAACTGACTGTCCATCAGCAGGTTTCTCTAATGAGGTAAGTTTAACTGCAAGGCTAAGTTAATAGCTTTCTTCACATTAGTATTATTGTCAACAGTTAACATCGCTACCAATACAAATCAATTTGGTGTAAGGTAACCCATTACCGTTAGTGGATATACTTAGCGTCTCCACCAATAAAAATCAATTTGGAAGGTTGTAACCCTCAAATTAAGTGCCTCTTTGCGGAAACCATTAAACAAATGCATGTTCGGAGCAGGTCAGAATCAAATTAGATCTGCGATTGCATTTATTGAATAAGAAGATTTGGTTTATAAGTAAAGAGTGATTCGGTGTCCGGTCAAATTGGAGGATAACTGAATTATTTGAACTGTTTATCAGACTTTCGTCATAGTTAATGTCATCTGCAAATTGTGTCTGTACACAGAGGCTTATAACATGTTCTAGTTTATTTGTGTGAGTTCACTGAACGAATATTTGGTATGAAACCTTGACATATTCTTGCATCTAGGTTATGTGTTTCGCTTTACTACAGTGTGTGTGTTTATTGATAAAAGATTGACGTGATGACTACATGGAGGTTACTCTTTTTCTACAACAGCAAGGATCTTTTATATCCAACATTTCTTTGACAAGAAACACATAACTCGATCTTTTATAACCAAAACAAAATCCCATCACACACTGGCAGTGATCTAACCACTGGACTACTGACTGTTTTTTATTACTTGCTGTTGTAATATATGAAAAAATTAAAATACTAATTATAACTTTACTTGTCATTTTCACAACAGATTTAAAGCTCATAATAAAGAATCTAGAATTTGTGTTTTCTCACAAACTGAATATTTTATCTTCATTTCTGCTTTCATTTTTTTTTATCCTCAAATGTCCCGTTCCAACGAGAGCTCTACTGATAAATCAGAACAGTAGGAACACAAATGTGTCAGTGTCCCGTGATTCTTAAAATCTTTTGTTAATATAAATAAATTAAAATATATATATATATATATAAATAAATAAATAAATAAATAAATAAATAAATAAATAAATAAATAAAAAATAAAAATAAAAATAAAAATAAAAATAAAAATAAAAATAAAAATAAAAATAAAAATAAAAAAAAAAAAAATAAATAAATAAATAAATAAAAATAAAAATAAAAATAAATATAAATAAATAAATAAATAAAACAACCCAGAGAAGCCTATGAAATGTTGGAAACATCTTTTTCTTTGATACTAAGATATATCAAGAAATTTCTGTATAAATACAACAAATTGTTATTAAGTTTATTAGTCATTACAGCAGAACATGTAGTATATATACATATATCTGTCAGTAAACGTGGATACTCTTATTGATAATACATATGTATCAAAAGGTGTCAAGTTTCTATTTTAATTTTATTTTTTTTTACTTCTTTTTATTGCCTACAGCCATTTCATTGAAACCAGTAATAAATAAATTAACAAAGACTTTGATTTTGCATGTAAAACACTCCGTCGAAGGTTCTTCAGTTTCAGCTTCAAAATTTAAACTGAGTTTGCTCTTTTGTTTGGGTATTTCAGTTAGAACAAGCTTTATTTATATTTTTTTCTTTATCGTGGTGCGACACAATAGTATTAAACAATCATCAAAAACAAACATTCTGTTTTTCCCTTTCAACTCAGATTATATGACCAACTCAAACAAATCCTCCGAGAAACCTTTTCACATTTCTAATAACTGTCAAGTCAAAACGGATTAATATCGCCCTAACATGTTTATTTAGGATTCATTTGCTGGCGAGTATTGCGTCCAAGCAGCGAAGGCCGCTTTTAAAGACACCACAGACGAAACCTAACGAGAGAGAGCAAAGAAAATTCGATTTGGATAAAATGAATTTTCTTACAGCACGATCACCCGTAATAGAATGAAGGTCTGTGTTTTGAAAAACATCCCGAGTTATTAAAATTAGGAGGTCACATGACTTCAGCTTTCACGTCTCAGAATAAATATAGTGCTTCCCTCGAGGCTGTTTTCTCAGTGGTTCCAATTTTAGTACTTGTAGAACCCGTTGTTGATGGAAGTCAGTTTTGGGTCAATGCGTGTTTTAGAGATGACGAGTCGTTGACGAAATGCTGGCGGTTGAAGAGGTTTTAGCTTATGTACAGAAATATGCATGTGTACATGCAAATACATGCATAGATTGAAACAGAAAAACCGCCAGAAGGAATACTTTTACACACACATACACACACACACACACACACACACACACATACAAACATACACACACATACACATACACAAACACACACACAGACACACACACACACACATACAAACACACACACACACACATACACATACACACGTACTGAGACAATGAATACTGAATAAGACGTACCTCTTTCTGACTGCTCATCAATCTTCATGCCCATCCACAAAGTGTAGGAGATCATCCCGTAGGCCATGGACATGATGATGACAGGCAGGATGAGCAGGATGATGTTGAGGATCATCGTGTAGGCCTTCTCCCAGTCAGCGTTGTCCCACTCTTCGCGACACATGCTGATCGCCAACCTCGGCCGCGACGTCAGTCGGTGGTAGACGGCGATGGGGATGGCAATGAAAAGACCAAAGAACCAGCAGACGGCGAGCGACTTGTACGCATGCGACAACGTCTGCCACGACCGCGAATGCAGAGGACGACAAATGGCGAAGTAGCGTTCAAGAGAGATAGCCACCAGCGTGAAGCAGCTTACTGCCACAGATACACCTGAAAAGAAACCCGAAAGACAACTTTAGTATGTATGAGTAACACTGAAAATGTGTTGATGGTCTTTAGCTTGAAGCAGGTTTCTGCTGCAGATATACCTGAAAGGAAACCCTGAAGATAACATTATTATGTATTAGTTGTTTTATAAAATTTGGAAAGTCATCAGTATTATTCAGCCATGTCTGCAGATATTCCTGTGAAAAATAAAAAAAAGGCAAAATAACTTTGCTACAGCAAATATTAGTACTCTAGGCTTTTAATTATTATTATTATTATTATTATTATTATTATTAAGAGAGTTATTATAAAATACACGCTGGAAAGAAAGTACAAACATATCTTGGATAATTTGGATGGCAACTAATTGCTAATTATGAGGAAAGCAACAAAACAAAATAAAATTTTTAAAAATTATAAATATTTATCTTGGACATTTGGATAGCCACACTATAATAGAAACCCGAAATAATACTTTTCAAAAGTACAACATCACTGGATACACTGACTTGTACAGTGACTGGACTGTTGAACACCCGTGTCACTGGACGCTCAGTAAACTGATCTTCACTCATTGACTGACTGACTGATTAACTGACAGACTGATTAAGTAAAAACGACGTCATACCAACAGACTCGATAAATCCAGCTGGTGAAATTAACCAGGCGTATCCTGTCTAATTAATCAACAGGGAAAGTAAAAAAAAAAAAAAAAAAAATAGGCCAGGAATCAGTTATCTGTTATTATTAATGTATTTAGTTCACATCATCAAAAGGAGTCAATAACAGTCGACAAGAAGAAATTCCACAAATTTACTATGGTATTTATTTTATTATTCACTTATATGTGAATATCTTTATGTTATACAAACGTTCACTCAGATTTCAAGTAAAACGTACATACACACAAAATGAATATTCGTCATGAGAGAAACCACATGCATATACAAAATATATATGCATCATCTGTTCATTGTTACTGTCATCTGTTAATAGATGACTGCAGAAAACTGAAACACTGGTTGAAGTATCATTTCATACTGTTCTGTCCTTGGAAGACATCATTAAACAAATGACAGAGAACGTTTTTAATGAAAAGAACGCGTAACAAAAAACACTTAAAACCTCAGCGAGGTTTAGTCTGCAACACATCACGAAGTACACGTTGATTTGTCTAGTTTTACATAACCTGTGTTAGAAGTCTAACTGGCATGCGTCCAGAGTTACGCCGGAACACGAGACGTACAAAAGAGTCGTCGGCAAGGGAGAGAATTCTAAACCACCTCAAAGAAAGGCATTCTGAGATTTTAACACTTCAGGATTACATCAGTGTCACACTGTTCGGTCGATTAAAACAGGAGTTCAAGGTTTTCAGTTTGTTTTTTGTGCTTTTTAAAAAGTAAGGTAGAAGCACGCTTTGCGGGACAAATAATTCAATATACCCAAAGCCTTACCATTTTCTAATAGCATTACGCTGTCATTTCATGAGACTAAATAGTTTGAAGTAGATAATATGAAATAAAATGTTTGGTAAAAACTGCATCAAAAGTATTCCAATGATATTTATATTGTAGAAAATTTCAGAACGGACGTAAAGGAAATATTAAAAATATGGCTACGGAATAAATGGGATAGCGAACTGTCGGATATAGACTGACGTCACTTTCTGATTTGCTTCTCTGAAACGCATGGAAAGAAAACCAACACACTCCATTGCTGTTTCTGTTTTCTTTTCCCCTCTTCCCTTCAACATATGTCATCTGAGACTGGTAGACGACAGACAGCGAAACAGACGCGCTGGCGTTGATAACAGGACGAGCTCGTTGTGCGTGTAAAGATGATGATTTGTAGATTGCAGGCTACCTGTTTATTAGTTAGTGCTGACAGGTGTAGAAACGTGTTCTGTGTGAGTTCAAGTTAAAAAAGTTGCCACTTAAATGTGGACGTTTCGGTAAAATAAGTTTGAGAGAGATTGAGCAGGTGGTGTCGGACAAGTGAAGTTGAGAAGATGAAACTTAAAAAATAGAAAAATAAATAAACATAGAGATAGAGAGAGAGGGAAATAAAGATATATATATATATACATACATACATACATACATACATACATACATAGATAGATAGATAGATAGATAGATAGATAGATAGATAGATAGATAGATAGATAGATAGAAAGATAGATAGATAGATAGAAAGATAGATAGATAGATGCATAGGCAGAGTAACAGAGATATGTTGATGAGATTAATAAAAGAACTAAAAGAATTATAATAATAATAATAAATAAATAAATATACAAAATCTGACATTAAAATAAAAAAGACAAGCAAAGATCAAAGATCGTTAGAAGCTAGTATTAAATTAAAATCTTAGAAAATAAAATACTCCACTTTAGTGCAGTGATAAAAGTAATATATATTATTTTTCATTGAAAAAAAGATAAAAATAAATAAATAAAGAAAATGAAAAAATAAAAATAAATAAAACATAAAATGAATAAACATATAAAAAAGGAAATAAAAAGATACAAGTTAAATCGAATCAATCAAAAGAATAATAAAAACGAGAAGAGCGAAGCAAAATTAAACAAATACAACAGAAAATGAAGCCGAAGTCTAAATGATAACAGCACCTCAAAAACAAACAACAAATAAATAAAGAGAATTATTAACTGTGATAAAATATTATCGTAAAAAAAAAAAAAAAAGAAGAAGAAAGTAATATAAAGAAATAATATACAGACATGAACATATACACACATATGCATATACACACAGATACGCACACACACACGCACGCATGCATGCCCACACACACACACATACACTAAAAAATCAAGCATAATCGGTATCGATATTTCCAGCGAAAAATAAACAAAAGTCGAAGAAGGCGGCAGAACCAGATTCTGTAAGTGATCAGCGATCTTAACCTGCCTTTCACGGTGTTTAACTCTTGGCACATACAGCGACCTCTTGTTAGACAAGGGAGCTAATCAGGTCGAATAATCGCACTTGAGAGCTGCCAGAAACCTGCGCCGATTGCCATCTATCCCTCGCGAAAGGCGGCCATGATCAGTTATCTCGTTTCATTGGCGTGACAGCGCGTTTAAAAGTTTGATTAAATACTCGGTCATCTTCTTAACCACAGAATTGCCAATCAGCAATTGCTTTACTGGCCCGTATCAATCGACGTTTGCGTTTGCCGGTTGCCCCATGACTTGTACCTAGGATCACTGGGTAAATTTCGCTCGCAAACACTCGAAGCGAGCCAACCCAATTTGGTGTTTTACACAGTCCGATGTCGTGTGTGACAAGCAATTATCAGTCGTAAGACACCAAATAAAGAGGTTAATCATAAAACCGTTACGATTAACAAATCCTTATCCGGTATGGTTGTGTATCAGTAATCCAGATTTTATGATAATGATAATAACTCTTTATTCGTCGTAGATACGAATGAAAATAATAACAATGTTTATCAGATATGATTGTCTTCAAAGACTCCAGAAGGTGGTGTTTGTGTTTGTTCGTGCATGTGTATGTTATGTGTCGCTTGCTGTATCTGAATATTATGAAAAAGTAATCTTTATAACCATGATGATCTGATGATCTCTAAGACGGAAATAATAACGCCAGGATGACGTCAGTGAAAATAATGATAATCACCACGTTGACGATGATGTTGATAATGATAATAACGATGCCGGCCATGATGCTGATGATAGAGGAAGCACGAATAATAACACTGTAATGGGTTTAGAAGAAAATTATTCATTACCAGCACTTGTAAAAAAAGAAAAACGTAACAGGTGTGAAGGAACATTTTGACGAGCTAACGAGAGACTTCAGCGAGGTTAATTTGTTAGTCAGTTTCTAGAACACCACTCAGTGAACGGGGGCGACTTTATTAGAAAATCAGTCTCAAAATGCATTCTAATAATAGAGTAGAAACCAGAAAGATGCATTTACGATGATTTTTTAAATATTACGTGTCTGTTAATTCAGTACTGGGCTGTGTCAGAAAAAGTCTGAAAACATCATTAAAATAATAATAATAATAATAATAATAATAATAATAATAAAAAGAGAGAAAGAAAAATGAAGAATTTAATCTCTAATCAACCCATGTTGTAATGACGGAACAACACAAATGGAAGTTAATTACAGATATACAGAGGCAGACTGGCAGGTATAGAGCATGTACATTTATTAAAAGAGCTGGCAAACTAGTAGATTTAGTTAATTTAATAAGAAAAACGAAAACTAAAATAAAATTAAAACAAAACTAAAATAATAATAAGAAGAAAAGAATAATAAGAAAAACAAAAACGAAAAAAAAAAATTAATAATAATGATCATGGTGATGGAGTCGATAAAGATGATGATAATAAAAAATTTGTGAAACCTTTAGGAGTAAGCTGTTATGTTTCCCCCAAAGCCACTCTTTTATACAATATTTTTGTAATTATACTTTGATCTAACTTTACCTTGTATTTATTATTCTTATACTTTAGTACTGAAAACTCCATTCTTTATTAGAATTTTACGTTATTATTTTATTTTTATCACTAATATTCATTACAGATTATAAGTAAAATGTTTCGTTTTTGCTGCAAATGATGCATTATTACGTGTCTGACTTACTGTATTTATTGTCTTAAGTCGCGGTATTGTATTTATTCACTGGTGGAAGGGGTTTGAAGAATTAGCCATTCTTTACATTTGGTATCGCCTATATCCCTTCCGAGGTAGGAAGAAACAGGCAATATTCTGTTCAACGATTCAGTGACGATATTTATAATCGATAATTGTATGGGCTTTATCACATGGTTAAAAAATCATCTGGATGAACAAAGAAGAAACACGCTGCTGCCACACTAAGGATATTCTTTTTAGATTGCAGCAAATGTTCTTTTACTTGGACCTTCCTTTTCAGATGCCCTATCAAAATTACTTCGGCTAAGAATTATTTTACTCTCCTCCGGCCAAGATAAACGAGTCTCGATGTTTTTTTTATTCCACATACAAAAACAGTCACTCACTCTCTGAATCACTGGATCATTCAGGTGAGTGAATCTGACGAAATGATGACCAAGACAGATTTGCTTAAACTTTCGGTCTAAAAAAAAAAGAAGACATGTCAGCAGATTGTTTGAATCGTTTAGCGGTTTCCTAACTTGTTTCCTTACAGTGTTTATTCAACATGCTTGTTTCGAGCCTTTGTCTTGTTTATTTTCTTAAAGCTATATTCAGTGCGGATTATGTCATATAATACATGAAGTGTTTTCCTTAAATAAAGAAAAGCATTCTCATGTAGGTGAAAAGTAACGTATCAAAATAAACATAGAAATAAGTGCTAGGAATTGAAACTTACACCATAACTTGAACAGAAAATAAAGAAGGAGATATTTCGATCTCACCCGTACATGCTAGAAACATTTTACTGTTAAGCTTTATTTGTTTAAGCAGATCGCTTTGGGATACTGCTGGGATACCACGTCAGATCTGGCTTTCTGAGTATGCATGAGATTCGACCAAATAGCGGAAAGAACGCCTGACACATTGGTCTCACACCACACATCGCGAAGAACCGCAATACACCGATAAGCATGCTTTTTGTTTTTCACACCTGAACGCAGTAGCGCAGGAAATAGGTGGTGCGGTTATACCATCTGGTGGAAATTACGCGGAACAAGACACCTGTGATGAAAAGTGGTAATTATTTCGAACTGTTCTTCAAAGAATGGTCTTGCGTTAAATAAAGCTGTAATCATGTCTGCCTGAACATGATACAACTCGAGAATGATGGAAACAGTTTATTTCACAAATACTGAATAAAAAATAATAAACATTTCAAGAAGAAGAGTTAATGACCATACATTTCATTACTAAGTGTTTACTGACACTCTCAGGAATAACGCGTGCGCGCACACACACACACACACACACACACACAAACACATACACACAAACACACAAACACACCCACACACATACACTCTCGTAAAGACAGTGATCAGAAATGACTTGTATTATTTGACCTTTGTACATAGCGGTGAGTCAATATATTAATGTTGTATCGCGTAATTAATTTACTGGTCAGTCAGAAAATCAGAGTTGCAGGTTACAGTGTAATTATGAACTATAACTTGACTATTACAATGACGTTACAATGACGTTATAATGAGTTTGAGTTTACAGTTTCTGACAAAGGCAACCTGTTGCAGCCACTCTGTAATAATTATTACTTCCTGTTAACAGCAGGAAACGTTACAATTATGCAACCAATCCACAGACAGTTCGTTGGTCTTCAGATTTTGTGGATACTTCCTGGAACGGGATAAAGAATGGTGTGAATTACAGCAGTAAATATAATGATTATGAAAATGATGATGGCGATAATCATTTTTTCTCATACACCTGTTGCATTACATACATTACTCCCAGAAAAAAAAAAAAAAAAAAAAAAAAACGAATATAAAAGTAAAATAAAATGAATTGAAAATCTATACGAATACGTTAAACTGCGACATAAAACATCTTCAAAGCTTCCGACTTTACCCATTATTGATAGGAATTTTTATTACTCGTTTTTTTATTACTTCTTGTAAATATGCATGACTCGTCCCACATTATGGCCAATAAGAAGAAACAAAAAAGGATAAAAATGTGGAAACAGAAATTTCAGTTATAATCGGTATTTTTTTTTTTTTTTTTTTTTGCTCTTCTGATTCAAGTCAAACGAAGACCTACTCTTGCCGAATTAACACAACTGAGAATGACTTTTGAGTTATGTTAACAAACACAGTCCCACGGGTCTTTCATTCTAGACGGCTATAAAATTGTTTCTGCTGTACACGAACTTTTATTGTTATTGTTCTGTTATCAGTCAAACACAAGCGCAGCGTCTGAGGCGTTCACAGTTTTAATTAGTCCGTCCGTACAGAGTGTCTGTCGTTACACATTCCGTCCTTCATCTACAAACGTCTGTTTGAGTGCTAACACTCTTTAATAATTCACTACTGGTAGCAAGTAAATAGTTTTCTTACTAGTTTTCGCTCTTTATTATGATTTCTATTCTTCTTTCCTTAATCATTTTCTTTCCTAATTTTTCTCTACATTCTTCTCTTTTTTCCCTATCTTCTGTCTGTCTTATAGCTTGTTGTTGTAGTAAAATAAAATTATCGATATAGTCTTCTCTCTCTCTTTCCATACCTTTCACTGTTTTCTATCACTTTATCTCCCTTTTGTCTGTCTGTCTGTCTGTCTGTCTGTCTGTCTGTCTGTCTCTCTCTCTCTCTCTCTCTCTCTCTCTCTCTCTCTCTCTCTCTCTCTCTCTCTCTCTCTCTCTCTCTCTCTCTCTCTCTCTCTCTCTCTCTCTCTCTCTCTCTCTCTCTCTCTCTCTCTCTCTCTCTCTCTCTCTCTCTCTAATATTTACTTAGCACAATGACCATGATTTCGCAAGCGGAGTTTTTAGTCAGATCAAATCTCCTTGTGGTACGTAATTTTCTGTCTTCTGAGAAAATCCATTTTAAGGACTTTCAGCTCTTATACTATTATTTCAAAATCATGTATTTGTTATCCAGTAATTGTTAACATTATAATATAACATACATATAAGTCGTCAGGTTATATAATACTGGGACCTTTAATAAAAAAAAAAAAAACGGCTCTGTAATAGTTGAGATGTTTAAATCATCCTTGAACATATCATTTGAAATTCACAGGTATATTAGTGAAGAAGATAAACTCACATCAAGGAATGAAACACTTGTACGTTCTCCTCGGATCAGCTGCCCACACTGCAGAAGTTTGAACCTCGGATGATGCAAAGACAAAAAGATCTTGTTAGTCCGAGCTGTGCCCTAATTCGATCAGCTACAAAAATGGCAAAGAATCGTTCGGAAAGGACTGAGAAATAAATCGATATTTACCCACTGATAACGGTAGAAGGATTTAACAAAGCTTTTAATAGAATAAGTTTACTTAAAACTTGTTTTCATACAGCGAAAAAAAAGAAAAAAGAAGAAAAAAAATTAAGAAGAAGAAAAAAACTGCATAGAAAGTCCTCTCCAGACAACAGCAAAATGGATACGAAAAAAATTTAATAATGAAGCCGAAAGGGGCAAAGTGTAAATTTAATTACGCGACAATTATTAATCTGTTTAGTGCTTTAAACATTTTTGGTGGAAATTACTAATGGCGTTTGAAGCGAAAATGCTGTTGTCGGTGCAAAGTCTACAGTATTTATAGTGATAGGATCACCCAGCGAATGTTTAATGACACAAAAAAACTATCACATGGCAGTTAGTTGCAGGCTTTCGAAACTTGAATGAACGATGTAGAAAAACACGAAAACTTGAAACTCTTTGAATGACTGTTTTCATTACGATCACATTTAAGAGTTGTCAGTGATAATTACGATTTGGATCACTGAATTTTTTTTTCTTGTCTTTTTTCATTCTTACTTTATAAAAGAAATGTAATTGCAGACGAGCGTTACACTGATTGGCTGAAACCAAAAATAAAATAATTTCAGAACAATTTCTTAAACCAGAAGCTAATTTTATTATTTGTAAATTTTAAAAAACCACAAAAAATAAACCCCCCAAAACCAAAAAAACAGCAACAAAAAAAAACAACAACAAAAAAACAGTATTATTTTAATTTACTGAATGTAGCAGTGAAATGAAGTCTCGTTTTAAATCTTCGGATCAGTTTAACAAATGACTTCATTGTGACGTTATCAGTCGCTAACGAACCAGACATGATCAGAATGGAAAATCAAAACGGACATTTCTAAACAGAGGATTATGAATTACTGCTTCGTAGGAGTGGAGAATACTTCAGCTGTACAGTTACTTTGCGGTGAATGAAACTAAAGGAAATGTAAGACGAAAATTAACAGAAACATAAAAAATTTTAGTTGTAGCCATCGAAATTTTATTAGAAAGAAGGGAACATGAACAAAACAGAAATGTTTAAAAAAAAAAAAATTCTGGTATAAATCAAGTTCATTAATACAAAATCTTTTTGTATTTTTTTTTTCACTACCGGTTCCTAAAAGAATGTTCCTGTTCAGAAATGAGGGATTTAGATTTATCTGCTCTTGTTTTTACTGTGTCTTTTGTCAGTGTATTGCATGATCATTACAATTTATTTTCGTAATCTTCATCTGCTCTGACATCTTTTCTTAATGTACCCACGTTTTCAGTCATCCATTACGAGGCATCGTGGAGGTATTTACTGGCAGTATTTCTGATCTATGTGGTTCTCAGCTTAGCTGTAAACAGAAGAATCTCTTTTGTCAAAGCGATTTTTTTATCTTCTTATTGCTGTCTTTTTAAATGCAGTGAATAACAAGAATGTTAATTTTTACTCGAAGATTGGCGTATATCTGCGCAAGCATGTGGATTCTCTCTCTCTCTCTCTCTCTCTCTCTCTCTCTCTCTCTCTCTCTCTCTCTCTCTCTCTCTCTCTCTCTCTCTCTCTCTCTCTCTCTGTCTCTCTCTACCTCTCTGTCTTTTTCTCTCTATCTCTCTGTCTCTCTCTCACACACATGCACATGATGCAGCACCGAATTTGTAGCAAGCCTATTAAATGTAATTTTCAAAAGTCTGTGCTTAGCTATTTGTGAATGTTTAGTATGTATGTGTATGTATGTATGTATGTTTGTATGTATGTATGTATGTATGTATGTATGTATGTATGTATGTATGTATGTATGTATGTATGTGATTTGATTTGATTTCATAAAACATAACATGCTGCAAACAGGTAGTTCTTTCAACCAAAACATTTGCCTTCTGAAGTACAAAGCGGTAAAAAAAAAAAAAAAAAAAATATTTTGAACATCTGTGCGATACCTGTGAACTTCAATCTATTTCGTTTGATGAAGAGAGAGAGAGCATTAACCAAGAACTAGATAAAAAAAAATTGCTTCAGCTTCCACAGGGAAAACGATGCCATTCCGAAATGTCAAAGGTCAAAATGTAAGTCTACGTCTAGCTTCAACATGGCGGTCGCCAGACAGGAAATGGGTTAAGGCAGAAGAGATGTTAGCCTCGTTGTCGCA
>CM022670.1:1135000-1145000 GCA_012295275.1 Chrysomallon squamiferum
GCAACATGAAAACAGCGGGAATCGTTCACATGACCACAGTAACACGGCAAACTGGCTGAGAAAACAGAAAATAAATTTCAGATCTGCATCACCTGTATGAAGTTATACAGCGAATGTAATTGACTTAATTTATTCTACCGGAATGTTTTTTTTTGTTTGTTTTTTTTTAAAAAGAAAGAAAGAAAGAAAGGAGAAAAAGGCGGCTGGAAAAAATCCTGAAAATAGAAATTAAATATTTTATTATCAAGTACATTTAGTTTTCTTTGAAATATTAATTTGTCCCAGTCAGCATCGATTACAGTGTGAAGTTTATTTTCATTTAATTGTTTACAAATGCAAGTTTAAATAAAAACATTCGGTTAATGTTTATGGCTTCCAGCTTTTCCACGCCCTGCCAAGGAACAGGTTGTAACTCAGTGCTAGATATCTTCCATGTCAAGCAGCAGGTCGATAGCTCTAAACTCGCCAGGTGCTGATCTGGTTAATTCCCGGTAAGACATCACAAAATGAACATTTCTTCGTTTCATTCATTATCAGTCAGAATTTTCCTACATTCACTAATTTGCGGTGTTAAAACAGATTAAAAAATTTTGTTTTAATAACTTTATTACACGCACTGTCAACATGGAAATCAGTTCGTCATCAAAAAATCCACTGAATGTTTCCATCAGTAGCATTTAATCTTGTACGTGTACTTCATCCAAAAGTACATCAAAATTAAATTATTGTGAAGTGCTAGTCT
This sequence comes from Chrysomallon squamiferum, assembly GCA_012295275.1. Lineage (NCBI taxonomy): Eukaryota > Metazoa > Mollusca > Gastropoda > Neomphalida > Peltospiridae > Chrysomallon > Chrysomallon squamiferum. The sequence goes on from CM022670.1 coordinate 1,135,743, forward strand.
TTAACACTGGTTGGAACGGGAAATTACCTAATAGATCACTAACGGGGAGAAAATCAAAATTGATCTCAATTGCTTTATTCTATCACCCATACTTTGGCCTTCTTAGAACTTTTTACTCACACGCTGATCTGTAAAATTTTACAGACGGAGCCGAATCGTTAATTTAATACGCCTGGCGTTAATAATTAGTATTTTGTCTCAACTGTCTGGCTAGAACTGTTGTTGTCGTTGTCCAGACTGTGGCCGGCAGCAGCTCAAGGCTGTTGGTCCGCTTAACGACGCAGACCTGTTATTTCACACTGTTACAACGTGATGCTTAACGTCTGCGCCTTAAACCTGGATTTAGTGTTTTAAACTTAGACTCGTGTTGGGTTTCCTGACCTGATCTTTTTTTTTCTTCTTGATATCCAGGAAGAGGTTTCATGACATGCACTTGTCTTAAGATATGAACTTACAGCTAATACGTATGCGTTATAATAATCCATCCAGGTTATTTATATTTTCTCTTATTGTTAAATATACTGGAGACTAACGTTGGTGAAGTATGAAACTAATACAAGAGGAAGGCGAAGGCTGTCATTTCTCTTACTACGTGACAGAAAACACGACGAAAAGTTGCTGATAGAAACTGAGAGCTGTGCACAGGAAATGAGGTGGAGAGAAATGGTAAATTTGTCAATGATTTACTCATCATTGCTGAGCGGCTTGAAATCAGGGACACTCGTAAACAGTCTTCATCGTCTTCGTCACCCACAAATGATATTTTTCTTTCCTTCTGTCTCTTGCAGCAAGCGAAAGAAATGCCTGTCTGTTATTTTACGTCATTTCCTTCCCGTGTGTTCGGGCAAAAACATTAACCAGTTCGATTATTTGCATGGAATCATTTTTTTTTCTGTCATGAGCAAAATATAAAAACTTTCTAAACTAGTTTTAAAAAAAAATGTTTAGGCCTAAAATGTTCCGTGTTGACATCTACTGATTCCATCTGTTTAAACATCAGTTATAGATCGGCTTCTATGAAGAAACCATTGTATTCACGCCAGTGGAAAATGAGATCGAATTCCGTAATTTCAGTATCAGTTACATCTGTTATGTTCAGTATGAGATGTAAAGATATCTCCGACTTTTTTCCAATAATCCAGTCCTCTACATGGCAGCAATAGATACAAAGCTGTTTCTTTTTTCCAGCCAATATATAGAAGGTTTTGTTTTGGGTTTTTTTTTTTTCCAGTCGCTGACTATAAGATTGTTTTTTTCTTAGTCGCTGGCTTCAAAGCTGTTTTTTTTTTTTTCCAGTCGCTGACTATAAGATTGTTTTTTCTTAGTCGCTGGCTTCAAAGCTGTTTTTTTCCCCCAGTTGCTGACTCTAAGATTGTGTTTTCGAAATGGGTTTATTACAAACATATTACAGTCTTGAACATTAATGGTATAAATTAGAATGTATTTAAAACAGGTGGTCACCAGCGGTTTTAAAACTTTACAAGCTTAGACTCTGTATTTAAAAATCTTATTCACCGACTTCATAAAAAAGTTAACTGATCAAATGCGATATCTCACTGTGTTAAGATTCTACATGTCAACACCTTTAACATGCAGAGTTAATCAAATTTTACAAGATCAGAGCCTTATTCACTGAGTTACAAAACCTTTATGCCAGATTCCAGTATCGAACAACCACATACACTTAAAGCGGTAGTTAGTATCTTGAAATCGTATCATCAGCTCTAAATTCATCTTTGACCGGGGTTTAACCCGTACAATTAACGATCTAAAGAAAATTAAGCTAAGGCAGTTTAAATTGTGTACAAGGCATTAGGTTTACTTAGTCAGCAGTATGATCATTTTCAATTACACTCTATTTTTCCTAGTGGTCAAGGATTTCACGTCATTTTGTTTACATTGAACTGGTACTATTGTAAGGACAGATTCATCTTTTCACGAGTATAATTATACAAATTATCTGTTAACAGAAAAAATAGTGATTGAAATCTCATGATGGAAGAGTTGCCAAATATTATTATTATTATTTTTTTTTTCAACATTTGCAGGATTCATGAATAATAAATACCTTAAATAGATTTTTCTTAAGTGATTCGATAGCTAGTATGTTCAAAACACTGAAGTGATGCTATGATGTTTGAGGTTTCCAACGTATCAAGAAGGGAAATAAACTTGATTTAAATACACTTGAAGATATTTTAATATTAAAGGCCAGCAGGTATCAAATAGTGATGATGTGAGTAAGAAAACTTGTTTTCACCTTATTGTTTATCATAATAATAATAATAATAATAATAATAATAATAAAATAAAATAAAAATAAATAAATAAATAAATAAATAAATAAATAAATCATTCGGGGTTGACAGAAAGGAAAAATAGGCGCCAAAGAAGATTTGATGTTGGCTTTCTCATAGTAGTATCAAATATCATTTCACTAACTTCAGTCATTATTATCTTCTTAATCGTTGTCATTATTATTATTGTTGTTATTATTATTATTATTATTATTATTATTATTATTATTGTTATTATTGTTGTTGTTGTTACTGTTATTGTCATGTGATTACATACAACAGTTTCTTTATAAGCATCATCATAAACTTACAGCACATATTACTACGTGTGATCAGCCAATTTTTGTGCACTGGCATGAAAGGGAATTAGCTTTATTAGATCACCTAAGAGGATTGAAACTGCGACCAGTAACAGCTTATGCCTGCACACAACAAAGAAGTATATATCCGCTTGAAAATGATTTCGAATTCACGTATCTGACGAATTCCGCGAGATATAAACGATAGCGAGATAGTGCTGATTCGGGATAAAGATTAATGTAGATTTAATTTGACGGTTTTGTCTCGGGGTGAATCTCTGGTCAGAAACTTTCCTTCGAACAAGCTGAGGACAATTTGACAGATTAATGTAAACAGATTTGCTTGATCTGCGTGGTGAAAATGTGACATAAGTCAGAGGCGGAACCAAAATTTCATAAATGGGCAGAGCTTCATCTTTGTGACGGAATATAACTATATCTGTATCTGTGTGTATGTGTATGTGTATGTGTGTATGTGCATGTGTATGTGTATATGATTGTGCTTGTCTCTGTATATGTACGTATTTATTTGTATTAAATAAAAAATAGTGATTGACAAACAGAGTGGATTACTAATAACATCTGCAATTTCTCCTCCACAGTACAGGATCAAAACAAAATTTGGACTCGTGGTTCTTGGTATGGTTTCAGAATCGGTTCTAATCAAGAATCAGTTTGTGGTAGGTGAAAGATTGGTCGTCAAGATACACTCACTTGTACTTAGTGAAATCATTTTCAGTTTTTATTACTGGATTTCTCTGATCTGTCGCAGTCTGGCGACATTTCAGCATTTGTCATCCTAATCAGTGAAGTTTATTTGATTCAGTACACGTAAACAAATCAAATATGGTAATTGTCTTTGTTTTTCTGTCTCTGACAGAGTGAGAAAGAAGACAGAGAGACAGAGAGATACAGAGATACAGAGACAGGGACAGAGAGAGAGAGAGAGAGAGAGAGAGAGAGAGAGAGAGAGAGAGAGAGAGAGAGAGAGAGAGAGAGAGAGAGAGAGAGAGAGAGAGAGAGAGAGTGAGAGAGAGAAACAAAAAAAACTACCCTTTTTTTTTAATTATTAAATGTTCAAAACAAATATTTGGTGGACATAACATTATTTAACAGAAGAGAATAACAAACATGGATTTTCTCACCACTAGAACCAAGTGTAAATGAAAGAAAATCCAACTCATTATATTAACAGTTACAAGTGTCAAACGTCTGATTTCTCTGTGTAACTGACAGAAAAGAAAACGTCTGCGGCCAATACACTTTCATACATAAAGAAAAAAAAAATCAAAACCTTTGATACACGGGCCATGGGGAAAACGTGGAGAAAAAAACAAAACAGAGCCAGCAACAATGAAACAAGAGAAGGGTCGATCCTGCTACCTTCCATCACAAGCGAAAGTTTTAACCACAGATCTACAGCATTCACCCTTTTACTAAGCACACACCAAACACCAAATGTGTGTCTAGAAATAATAATACCCAGCTTGGTGCGATAACTAACTCTGTAAATTATTTTTTTCTCACTAAGTTTCATGCTGAGCTTTTTCGCTCTGGAATTCTTTTAACCAGGTACAAATGTGGTACCGTGGAGATGAGAAATACCAGATCAAATGTCGAAGTAGGATAAAAACGGTGTACATGTATTTTTATAAACCACATACAAACATGTTCTTTCATATGAAGAGTTGAAGAGTTGAAGAGGATAACAGTTGGCAAACAGGAGTAACAGAAATAATGTCTTCTGTAGCATTGTTTAGAGTGATCGGCATAAAATCTATCTTTCTCTATTATCAGAGCAATAAGAATACTACCAGGCCATGTACAGGGATTCAGTCTTCTCGGGTTATTAATTCGTTTTCGTATTTAGTTATGCAGCTAAATATGGTGTAATTCAGTATTTTATGAAAGTGATGAATTTAAAAAGTATTTTGGTGTAAAAACTTCATGATTATTCTTATAAGAAAACTAAGATTCAAAGCTAAAATAACACTTAGAGTCTGATTGCAGTTGGAATGATTAATTCATTCCTTTCTGCCTGCCAGTACATATGTTTGTATATCTGTTTGTCTGTACATACTTATGTACATGTGTATATATGTGTGTATGTAGATGATAATGTATGTTTGTCTGAAGGTGTGTATGGATATGTCTGTTTGTTTGATATTTATTAAGACAGCTGAATTATATTAAGAATAAATCTACAGACACCTGGTATTATCATGTAAGTTCCAACCGCGTGTTTGAGGTCAAGGTCATTAAATCGTATTCAGTTAAGAAAATTAAATTCACTGCAACACAAACGAAACCAGACCAAGAAACATGATTTATTTCTACGTAAAGCGAATCCCTGGTAGCTAGCACAAATTAACCCAGTCTGAAATGACACTATGTGTAGAAGAAGACGGAAATTTTATATCTAGAAGTTCATCGACCATTTTAGGTATACTGTTGTTTGACCGGATGCCGTACAATGATCCACACGATCATGTGAACGGTCAGCATGAATCACGAAATGAACTGAAGAGGACTGTACACGATACACCACAAATAAACCCAGCAGTGTTAAATGTTATCCAGATCTTGTGAATCTTTTGAAAATGAAACAGAACATTTTGTATTAAAGTCTATCTTACATATTATATATAAACAACAGTTTATAAATCTTAAAGTTTTGAAATCTTTAAGTTCACGTCCAGTGATTTATCTACTTATCTTTTTCCAGTTTCTTACCAGACTTAAAAAAATAAATAATAAAGTTGAACCACGACATAACAGGGGGAAAAAAAAAGGATAGAAAAAAGAAATATATTCTATGTTAACATAACCATGTTATTAAAAAGATACATACATAAAAAACCAGACAAATGGAAAGAAAGATGGGAAGGTGAAAAGACCGCTGCAGAAAGGCAGCTATTTAGATCTCGATAAATAGCTGGAGAGAGAGAGAGAGAGAAACAATGATAAAAAGAAAATTAGAGTGAGAGACACACATATGTGTATCTGCATGTGTTTGTGCTTGTCTCTGTATATGTACATGTTTATTTGTATTAAATAAAAAATACTGATTGACAAACAGAGTGGACCGATAAACAAACATCTGCAATTTCTTCTCCACAGTACAGGATCTGAACAAAATATAAACACATACATACACATACACGCATAGAGAGAGAGAGAGAGAGAGAGAGAGAGAGAGAGAGAGAGAGAGAGAGAGAGAGAGAGAGAGAGAGAGAGAGAGAGAGAGAGAGAGAGAGAGAGAGAGAGAGAGAGAGAGAGAGAGAGAGAGAGAGAGAGAGAGAGAGAGATTATGTTATATTTTGAAAATATGTAATTCAGTTGAACACTAAGTTTAATGTTGAATGTTCGTTGAAAATATTAGTTTTATAGTACACTGTGTTTATGGATGAAAGATGTTTAACAACGTTTACTACTACTATTACTACTACTACTACTATTACTCCTACTACAATTACTGTTACTACATAATAATAATAACAAATAATAATAATAATAATAATTGATGATAAGGATAATGATAATAAATAATAATAATGGTTAAGTAACGAGATAGTAAATATGAATATAAAATATCTCGATATAATCAAGATTTTACATAGTTGATTAGTTATTCAAGTAAACAGACATTTTGAAAATATCGAATCATATTAATTGTTTAGAATAATCTATGGATGTACAAGTTAATAAACATGGTTGATTAGTATTACAGGTGAACAGCCTACCTTGAGAATAATGAATAATAATATAAATATTATATATATATATATATGTATGTCTGTATGTATGTATGTATGTGTGTGTGTATATATGTCCGTATGTATGGATGGATATAAACATTACTTACAATGGTTGATTAATAATACATATAAACACCTTAAAAATATCGTATCACTGTATATAGTTATAAATGTTGTATATGAAGTAATATATGAAGATGATAAACAGATGATTCTACCGAAGAGAAACATTAGTTCAATACGAAACAGTCTCATACCAAACATTAATAAAATAAATAAAATAAAATAGATTAAATAAATAAATAAACAATAATAATAATAATTATTATTATTATGTGAAAAAAAAAAAAAAAATAACCAGTATTAAAAATATGGCTGAGTTATTAATTATACAGGTAAGTACATACCTTCCTTCAAAGAATCAAATTATAATAATTATACATAACTATGCATTATTTAAAGTGATAGATTAATAATACAAATAAACTTAAAAATTAATATACACAGCATTTAGGGTTTTTGGGTTGTTTTTTTTTGGATACTAAAAACATTTAACTTGATTATTTAGTAAAACAGGTAAATATTTATGGGTATATGTGATACACATTTATCGATATAAATAATATTTAACTTCATTACTTAGTAAGACACGCACATTTCTTAACTTGAATTTAAAAAATGCACACATCCGTATAAATAATATTAATTAATAAATAACAATACAGGTAAAAAACACAACTTACCTTGAAAATATCTAATCATAATGCACATTGTTTCTCCGAAGATGAAGTTTTTCAGGAGGAGGGGGATGAGGGTGAAGGGCATACAGAAGACGGCAAGGAGGAGGTCGCTGAGGGAGAGGTTGAGGAGGAACACGTTGGTCACTGTCCTCATCTTCTTGTTCTGGATGATGGTGATGATGACGAGGATGTTTCCGACAAGCGACAAGAGAAAAATTACGACGTACATGGGAATCTGAATGTCCATGCCCATTTCTCGGGACGTTCCGCTTTTTGTTACATTGTCTGTCGTGTTCAAAGCCGACGACGACGTCATTGTCGTGATCACATCAGTCTTGAAGAAGACGCTGATGACGTCCGTCGTGTTGACGGCGAAGTTGCACGCAGTTGTTGATGTATCGTTCGCTGTCGTGTTTCCGCAGCTCACGTTATATCGTTCTGCCATTGTTTAGAATCAAACGTTATTTTTACTTTCCAACATGAAAATGTGAATGATTCCTTTAAGAAAGAAACAGAAAATTGGTTCAGTTTATATTCTACTGAAAGTCCTACTGAAAGTCCTAATGCAAGTCATTTACGCCAGTATTGTCATTATGCCAGTAATAACCACACATTACCAAATGTCATTAAATCAGTTTTGATTGAAACAGACTTTTACAAATAAAATTACACAAACATTTCTTTAGAATTCTTTAAGCATTTCCGACTGTTGTAAGTAAGAAGTGTATAAGGTAAGAAATGTCAATATTTCATTCGTCTTTCTAAGACACCAGCCACCTTTTGTTTTAGTCTAAATCTACAAATAAAAACGACCGAGCTTTATATATATATATTACAAATATAAATCCAATATATTCCACAGATCAAATACCCAAAACAGAGACGGCATAAAATCTACTTAATTCTTTCCCTTTCTGCTATTAGCAATAACAAAAATTCTACACACACTGGAGTTTTGTGCAGTAAAGAGGTGATCAGTATGTAACCAAGTGACGCCCTCTGCGAGGCTAATTACACGAAGACGTCAATAAAAGTTTTGAAAACAACGTGAAACAACACGACTATCTGTACTGGTGCCGGCACCGGCTCTCAAAACACCGCCACAGCCTTAGTCCATATTGATTGGCAGCGGATGATGATTGGCAGCAATAAACCCCGCCTACCAAATCAATACCTGTCTAAAATAATGAGCTGTATATGTGACACTTTAGCACCATTGAGCAATATTGACTCTCCAGCGATCTCTATTTTCTGAAGATAAGGAACCTGGCTGTTTCTGTTTTCCTTGCTGTTGCAGAAAACTGACATTTCGTTGGTTCCTATGGTTTGGTACTGGTTATGAACGAAAACAATTGATTGCTTTGTTCACTTTAACTCTTAAGTATATCTGGAAGGAACGAAAGAATTAGACGAACGCTTGCACGGATGAAAATACAAGTCAGAAAATGTTTTGGATGTCAAAGATAAAAAAAAAAGTAACAGTAAGAGTGAAAAGTAACATTGATAATTTTATTATCAGGCGCAGATCCAGATAAATGGACGGTGGAGCACATTGGAGTCTGAAAACCCTACCTCTGTTACTACTGCTTTTGTTTGGTTGTTTTCTTTCTTTTTGTTTAGTTACCTACTTATAACACAAACAGATTTTTATGTTGTTTTTTTTTTTTTTTTTTTTTTTTTTTTTTTATTATTGTTTTTATTATTATTTTTTTAAATATATATTTTCCAAAAGATACAAACATTTTTGTGTCTAAACTTTATTTTATTAGATTCAGAAGAGGAAAATAGGAAAGCAAAATAGGAATAAAATAAATAAATGAATGAATGAATAAATAAATAAATAATAATAATAATAATAATAATAATAATGTGATGATGTTGATGATTGATAATGATGATGATGATGTTGATGATTGATAATGATGATGATGATGTTGATAACTGATAATGATGATGATGTTGATAGCTGATAATGATGGTGACGATAACAGCAACAGCAATAACAACTATAATGATAAATAAATTCATTAATTAAATTAAATAAAACATACTGATTTTTTTTTTTTTTTTTTTTTTTTTTTTTAAATTTTATATTCCAACTTCAACGAATTCGAAGCTTAATGTTTAAAATCCTTTTTCTCAGTATGTTTCTATCAGCGAAATG
>CM022670.1:1150000-1307500 GCA_012295275.1 Chrysomallon squamiferum
AGAGAGAGAGAGAGAGAGAGAGAGAGAGAGAGAGAGAGAGAGAGAGAGAGAGGGAGGGAGGGAGAGGGAGAGAGAGGAGAGAGAGGGAGAGAGATAGAGAGAGAGAGAGAGAGAGGGGGGAGAGAGAAAGAGAGAGAGAGAGAGAGGGGAGAGAGAGAGAGAGAGAGAGAGAGAGAGAGAGAGAGAGAGAGAGAGAGAGAGAGAGAGAGAGAGAGAGAGAGAGAGAGAGAGTTGAAGAGAGAAATAATTAAGAAAGAAAGTAAAAGAGAAAATGTGGAGAAAGAAATTAGGGAAACATTGCATGTCATTGTAAAATCCTTTGGGAGAGAGAAAGAAAGAGGAGAGAATGAGAGAGAGAAAAAAAGACCCAATAGACAGAGGAAGAAAGAGGAAAGGAATGTAGAAAGAGAGGAAAAAAAAAAATTTAAAACGAAGAAAGAGGTATGAAATAATGGAGAGAGAAGGAACGAATGATCCCCAGCCAATGTGAAATTCATCTTAGCCATTTCATTATTTGAACTTACCTTCTACCCATCACTATTCTTCTTTTTAATTGTTTTATTATTCATTTTCAAAAATTGCATTTCTGTCTTTTCTAACATTTATAATATTCCATTTTGCTGACCACGATAGCCAATGCAGTTTTCGTATAATGGGTTCATATCGTTAAACACGTTTGATACAAGTATAATCATTCTGTACTCTGTGGCCTTCACGCCTGAATCGACTCAGTCTGTAATTTTACATAAATGCTTGCATTTCTCCACAAACAGACACTTCACCGAACGTTTCTGTGTTTGTACAAGAGTTCACAGATCTCGCAAACCCAACACAACAAGCTGGTGAAGTCACTAAAGACCTTACTTCAGACTTCACCAAGCCTGGACTTCATTAACTTTCTTCATGTTCACTTTTTAATCACTCGCTTCACTCGAATTTACCACAGCCATCGTAGTCTGGATGGTAACCACAACAAGTAACGTCTACAGAGATTTTGATTAAAACGTCTGCCGATGAAATTTAGAAATAAAATAATCAACACTAACAAATATAATACTCATCAATAAATAGCCGTGTGTTAAAACTTTAAATAAAGTACTGGTTTCGTCTACCCAGTGAACATTATATAGTCTGTGTATTACAATGGTGTGTTTAGCTAATATATATATATATATTTTTTTTTTTTTTTTTTTTTTTTTTTAAATTTTGTATTGGCTATACACTCACAGCAATGTAAGTTTCATTGTGCTTTCTTAAGTATAAAAGAACAATTCCACGGCTTTTGGTGAATCAGTTACACGTCAAAATATAACCAAACAGAAAACCGTTACAAGCATATATGTCTTTTTTCAATGAAGAACGTTTATTTATTTATTTATTTATTTATTTTTTAAAATTTATAATTGTTTTCTAAAATTTATAATATTTTTATATTTTATTTTTTATGTTAACTTATCTTACCAATTTTTAAAAATATTCAGATTTGAGTCAGAGATATCTCTAGACAGGTGCTGACTATTTTTTGGCCTTATGATAAAATGTGACAAATAGAAGTGAATGAGAGATGACTTTTTAGTGTGAACGCAAACACGTAATAGAAAGCCAAAATATTTTAGTACGAAAATAGTAAGTAAATTCTAGAACCATATAAAAGCTTTATTTTAATAAGAAATATGTATCAGAAATAGAAAACAATTGTATTTTAAAGTGCAAGAGGTATACAGGCAAGAGAAAACTGTTATGTTTCATTATTTAAATAGACCCAGGAATATACAAACGTTATACCTTACAGTGGTATACAGAAATAGTTATCCGCTTTAACAAACCTTTAGTGTGAAAAAGATATCTACAAGCTCTGGAGAAGCGTTTCAGTACAAAGAGCAATACAGAACCGTTATATTTTTGTGTAGGAAACAGACAAACACGATTCAGTAATGGAAACACACAAACATGTTTTAGAAAAGATGTTCTGTCTTTGAAACCTCTTTCAGCTGTATCATCATCGCTCCTCTGACCTTAAATCTCTAACATAAGAATATCGATGAAGGTTGGGGTTTTTGGGTTTTTTTTTTTTAATAGAAGATTCAAATAAGACTATACTTAAATAAAAGTATCTTTTGAAAGAGATCAATAGTAAGGTGTTTGTAATACAGGTACCAGTAGGCTTAAATACTGTTAATATAAAAGTTTTTTTCCTTTTCTATTTATGTCTTTGTGTAAAAAAAAAAGATGCTATTTTCTAATTAATCTAAAAGACAAATATGTTTGTGTGTTTGTGTATGAAGAGATTAGATATTCATACAATACGATATGTGAGACATCTGTGTCTACTGTTATAATTTAACTGTCGCGGTGATTTCATGCTAATGTGAAAATGAAAACATATCGCACACATACGTACATATATACACACAAATACATACATACATAGATGCATGCATATATACATGATACATACATACATGCGTGCATACATACATACATACATTCATAATATATAAATACACACACATACGTACGTACATACTTAAATAGGTACAAATATGCATACATATCTACTTACATACTCACCTACATACATACATACATACATACATGCATATACAAATAGATATAAACGTCCATACATACATATACATTTATAATTCAAACAATATAAATCGTTTATTTGCTAAATGAAAATAATCGAAATCGAGTTAACAAGCCGTACCACTCAAGGACGCCTGCCCTGGCTGAAACCTCTCACGTAATACGACAGCAAACGAAAGACAAATACCATTAAAACGATGAAGTATTTACTTGGAGCGGAATAACTCGAAAGCTCTAAACCTTGTTACTCGTAATATACGAAGTCTCGAGCCACAGGAGCACTATTCATTTACATTAACAAGTCCTCCACCTCAAACTGCCATCTGGTTTCTCTTACTGACGTCTGGGCGCTGACTAAACAAACAACTTTCTTTGTGGAATTAAGCGACTGTAAGGTCACCCCAACCTGACACTGGTGCTTTAGTAATGTTTTATTTTTCAACATCACAATCGTAGATTTGTCTCAGATCGCTAACACTGATCTCAGAAATACTGACATAATTGCTCCCCCACGGGATTACCGTTTTGCGAGTCTACCTTTTTCCTTTGATCGTTTGTAAGAAAAACAGCGCACCCCAGGCGAACACCTGAATTGTGTGCGCGGTAAACAAGAGAAGTTTTGTGAGAAGATGAAGAGATGTTTTGTTTGATGATGAAGAGAAGTTTTGTTTGATGATGAAGAGATGTTTTGTGAGATGATGAAGAGAAGTTTTGTGAATCGATGAAGAGAAGTTTTGTGAGAAGATGAAGAGAAGTTTTGTGAGACGATGAAGAGAAGTTTTGTGAGAAGATGAAGAGAAGTTTTGTGAGAAGATGAAGAGAAGTTTTGTGAGAAGATGAAGAGATGTTTTGTGAGAAGATGAAGAAAAGTTTGTGAGAAGATGAAGAGATGTTTTTTAATAATTATAGCAATAACGACTGCAACGAAGAAATTTGGACTTCACTAATCCAGCCTGGTTGCTTGCAGTAAAAAAATAAAAAAATGTTTCTTTCTGTCTTACTGATACGTATACAACTTACAAAATAACACATATCTAACTTAGAACCAGAACTAATAAATACTGCAACATATGCTGAAACATATACATTTACAAACATATACAGACAAAAACATACATACACACATATTTGAATACATACATGTATGTGTATATATATATATACATATAGGAATCAATAATTATAATGTCATAACTAACGTTTCTACAGTTTAGTTTCACATTTTACAAGTTATACTCTTACCTCGCCCTTTTTTAGTACGTAAGCGGAGTATCCTGAAAAAAAATGTTAATGGCTTGGCACACACGGTATTTTAAGATTAATGGTTGTGTATTCATCCATTTTACACTCCCAGAATCACTCACACCTGTTAGTTGAATTAAAAAATATATAAAATAAAAACCCTGAAAAAAACCACACAACCCCCAAAACAAAACAACAACAAACAAACTAAAAGCGCATTTTGACGTTTTCCTTCCCTTTTACAACAGGCTGCGCAAAATTTAGGTTTCACCGGGTTTGGGTTAACACGTCTTTTCTCACTTTTAGTAAACTGACTGAACTTTAGTTGCTGATATTAAAAAGAAGTATAGTACTCTGCTGCCACAGTTCTCAAGTGAGACTGTAAAACTCATCAGCTGCTGCCATGACTGATAAAGACTCCGCCGATTCCTGTACTCCGGCGCGTTGATTTATTGTCTGCCGGATATCGGCTGCTGTTGGGACCATCGTTCAATGCGCACGACAAAAGCTTAAGTGTTAAGTAATTCTCCATTCTTGTTAAATGTTTCTACTGATGTTTTTTTGCTTCTGTCCATCTACGTTTTACAACTGTGTATCTAATCAGATCTCTGATATTCAGATTCTGTCAGTAGATCATTACACAGACGTAAATCAACATTTGTCTTTCAGTGACAAGGCCACATGACTTCAGTTTATTTTGAGCAGTATATTCTGATGTTCTGATATTTATCGTAGTGCGCTCTCTCTCTCTCTCTCTCTCTCTCTCTCTCTCTCTCTCTCTCTCTCTCTCTCTCTCTCTCTCCCTCTTTCTCTCTCTCTCCCTCTCCCCCCCTTTTGTTTCTGTCTCAATAAACATGGGTTATTATCAATTGCTGTGTCTAGAAGTTGATTTTAATAAGCAAATTGGTGTCAATTGTTTATTTTCTTGAGCTTTGTATATTCCAGGCAGATTTGATGTTTTAACTGATATTTTGATACTGTAGTGACAGAGTATTCGTCTTTATGACAGGTCGCGAGATCGATACTCCTCGGAGCGTCTACATTTTATTGTGAACAGAACTTTTAAATGATTTATTATAATAATAATAATATTAATAATAATAATAATAATAATAATAATAATGATGATGATGATGATGATGATATGACGATATCATCAACAACACAATAAGAACTACTACAACAATAAACAACAACAATAATAATAATAATGCGAAGAAGATGGCTAAAAATATAAGTAACAGCATAAAAACAAATAAGCAAAAAGCAGAGTGATTTCAGAACTGTAAACGCAATATATCACAGACATTTATGACATTATAAAAGAGATGATTAAAATAACTCAGATAAAAAGAAGCTTTGAACAATCGTCTTTTATTGTTTTACATTGTTGAACGTAGCCAAGTGTTCTTTACGAAAACTTCACAGCAACTGCTAGATGGACTGTGGTTATGATGATGATGATGATGATAATGATGATATCGTTCTGAAGACTGCCGACTACGATGATAGTAACGATAATGACGATGTCAATAACAGATAAAGAGTAGGCTATAGAAAAAAAAAATGTATTAAGAAGTAAATAATTAAAGAAAATGAAATAAAGAAAATCATGTAGAAAATGAATAAAAGAAAATAATTAAATGAATTAATAATAATAATAATAATAATAATAATAATAATAATAATAATAATAATAATAAATTAATTAATTAATAATATATAAAAAACAACAACAAAATAATATACAATCAAAAAAATAAAATAAAAAATAAAAAATCCAACAGCAAAACTGAACTGTGCGAAACATAGGTCTACGAATGTTCAACAGTACTGAATAACTGTTACTGCTGAATACAAAGACGCGTGTTTAACTAGTAGCACTGTGACTGGACTGAAGCACTGCACGCCGCCATTGTTCGCCCACGAGCTGACGTGACACGTGACAACCAGAAAAGCAAAACGAACATCGACCGTTATTAACTCTCGTAAGGCCTGGTTTTCCAGGAATTAAACTTAATTTGAAAATAATACTATTTGTCTAAGAGTTATAAAACATAGGCTGATATTAGTATTGTAATGGAGATGCTGGTTTTTGTTTTCTTTTTCTTGACGGTATTCCGGTTATGATGTCATTTGACGTGGTAAATGAACGAAGTCTAAGTAAAGGAGAACATATATACATATATATATATATATATATATATACGATAAAGAAAACATTGTTATTGTTGTTGTTTTATTATCAACATCACTTATCATCATATCATCGTCATTAAAATCATCTTCGTCATCATCATCTTTATCATTATTATTACTATTAAAATTAGTAATATTTCACATTTACAAATTTTACAAATGACAGTTATATTTCTAATTCACAAGTTTTAGGATTTCGACAGCGTTCAGATGTTTCTGTACCAGTCTGACTGTTTTACTTGAATGGTTATTTTGTAAACAACATTATGCATGTTCGTAATGCACAGTCTTTGCATGTAATCCTCAGAGGACGTGAAATAATTCACAGTATTATTAGCTTTATTCCTAGTTCAGTTTAGTTACAGAGATTTCAATTAAACATTTCTGTAAATAACACTTTTGGTCTTGTTGGTTTCATTCTTCCGTCTTTGTTTTCATTGTTTTGTAACACTGCGTCAGTTTCATTGTTATAACCATCAGTCAGTGAATCTATCGATCAACCAGTTAGTTTGTCTGTCTGTCCAAACGTCCTTCTATCCATCCTCTCCCGCCCCCAGCTATTCATGACCATCCATCCATTTATTTATGTATGTACGTATAAGTGTGTATCCGTCTCTCTGTCTGACTGTCTGTCTATATATCTATCTATCTGCATTTTGATCAGTATTTTTGACAAGTAGGAGATCATTTCTTCTGGCACCAAACGTAAATCTTACGCTGCATCTTTAATGACTTTTGTTTCTTTCTAAAAACCGAAATGATAACATTTCTGGAGGGGGGCGACAACTTGAGCATGCATGCACCAGGCATCATCACATTGTTACTTGGAACGTACCCAGCTCGAGCTTTTCCAAATGAGGTAAAACGTATCCATGTTTATTTGCATGAGAAATCGTATTATCACATTGAAACAGCTGGACGTTTCCCGGACCGGTTGTCTGTCATAATTACGTCCGTGTCGTGTTGATTTCAGCGAAGTCCGAGACTTGGAGTTATTGTCTCCAGTTAACAGCAACATGCGAGGATTTTCCGGTTCGGTTGGCAACATGACAGCATCTGTCTGCAGAAAACCAATCACGACTTCACTTGAAGTTTGTACAAAAGAAAATGAATCGAGTCTTTGTGAAGAGAAAGTCTGTTTAATTTTCTGTTGTGATGTCCACTGTTGTGTGCTGATGACCATTCCGATGACCACGCGGTTGTTTTATCCGAGTCTGAAATCAAAGTATATCAACAACCACCCACACAACAGGTTAATCCAGACACAATACACCCACTCACATTTATATACTTGCATGTATGTGTGTCTGTGTGTATATGCATGTGTGTGTATTTATGTATGTGTGTATGGTTGCGTATGTGCATATTTATTGTAAATGTGTATTTATGTATTCAGACATGAAAATATAAATTGGTATGTATATGTCCGTATTCGTACGTATGTGTGTAAGTGTATATGTCTTTGTAAGTGTTTATATATTGCTTGAGGTGGCTAATTATGTTTCATAAAAAAGTTGAGAAAACCAAAGGAATGAAATAAAATAACCGAAACAAAAATTTGAAAACATTTTCTGTTTGTTAAATCAGTGAGTATATGTCATCTATTTGTTGTTTAGACAGAAACAAAATGCAGCGTTTTTCATATTTTCAGGAAATGCAATTTTTTTTTTTTTTTCTTATCTAGATTTACATATTATGTATATATATCTACTCGGCAAAAGGTGATTATCCCTTAATTATTTTAATGGATTTGCAATTTTCTGG
The DNA here is from genome assembly GCA_012295275.1 of Chrysomallon squamiferum. Classification (NCBI taxonomy): domain Eukaryota; kingdom Metazoa; phylum Mollusca; class Gastropoda; order Neomphalida; family Peltospiridae; genus Chrysomallon; species Chrysomallon squamiferum. Next base: position 1,157,795 of record CM022670.1, read on the forward strand.
ACGAAAGGACAACAATCGCATCACTTACAATTAGTAGAGAAACACGTGGACGTAGCGTCTGGCGCCTAACTATTTGTCTCCCTTGCGACTTTCAAATGGCGGTTCTAAAACACGCCGTTAGAGGGGAATAATTTGCAATTACATTAGTTGAAAAGAAGCTGCCTCAGCCCGGCCGTGTATCCCCAGTAATTACCGAAAGCAAAACATATACATTGTGATCGTATTGTCAACACCGGCTTATGAAACCCGACATTAGAGGTAACTAATCTTTATACATTAACAAACATCAGCTCTTTCATTTTCAACCAAGCGTTAACTTTTGACCGCGAACCTTGGACAGTAAGACTGCTCGCTGCGTAGAGCTCAGAACCGAGGTGTATTAGGCTGAATGATCAAGCCTCGTCATTGCCTGGACTAAATTATTTCCGGTTCTGATTTGTGTTCCATAGCTATTCATCACAGTATGTTCTTTTCTACTGTCTGTCTGTCTGTCTCTCTGTCTGTCTCTCTCTCTCTCTCTCTCTCTCTCTCTCTCTCTCTCTCTCTCTCTCTCTCTCTCTCTCTCTCTGTGTGTGTGTGTGTGTGTGTGTGTTAATGTAAAAGCATGTTGTTTTAATAAAGAAATGAAAAAGGTTTCGTCTCGTCACTGTAATTAGAATTGTCTGATCTTAGATCAAAGAATAATAAAATATTTAATCAAAGTCAAGAAACAAAAATAAAATAAAATAAAGTAATATAAAATTATAATAAATAAAATAAAATTAAATATTAATAATAATAAATTGTTTTATTCATTTTACTTCTCCAACTTAAACTGTTAGAAAAATGTTGAAAATATTTTGATATATTTCAGTTATTTTGATAGACACATTTACGAAAGTGTATTAATTTTTTAACAAGTGACAAAGATTTATATGCTGATACTGAGGAGAGATATGGACATAAAAAAGGCAATAAAATTGTCCAGCATCGGCTTTGAAAAAATATTTATATCTCTCTCGATATAACGAGAAAATAATAAACAAGTGGTTTATGGCTCTATTAGTGTAAAGTTCAGAATCTATTAATTTTTTATTACTGAAAAAATAATTTTGCCTAGGTTTTTACGATGTTCTTAAATGTAGATTTATTTATTATAATTATTTTTCATAAATACTTTCTTCTTCTTCTTCTTTTTTTTTTTTTATTTTTTTTTATTTTTTTTTACATAAATTGTGTTTATTTTGTATAATAATAATAATAATAATAATAATAATAATAATAATAATAATAATAATAGCGATGATTATGATGATAAATAAAGCGACAAATGCAAACCCATAAAACGCATAATACTGCTAGTGTATCAGGGATGAATCTATGAGTTTGGAAAAAGGATTTTTATATATATTTACAGGAGTAATAAATAAAACTGGATATATTATGTTGCACTGCACATCCTACTAGGAAGTGTTGCGTCGGGGTGGGGGGAAGTCATCTTTCGAAAAACAAGAGCCGAGCGACCCTGAACCAATCTCTGACGGAAATGTGCTAAATATTAACCAAACAGTTTTACAAAAATTCGCCAACATCGTTATGAACGTGCTAACAGACCAACACTACAAATGTAAAAGTGTGGCGTGAAACCTTGTTGACTTACGATCAAATTTCTAAGAACAAACCACTTGATGATGAAGCAAAGTAGCTTCCTTTGACGAAAACCGCTCAACGAGTTAAGCAATTTCCTTCTGACAATACATCCCTTGATTACGAACATCGGCTACGACACCGGCTAATTGCAAAAGCCCTGTCGTTGCTGGCGGTATTAATTGCAAATTTATATAAACGAAATTTGCAAGATTCTTTAATGGAGGTTGTTACGATAACGGAAAGCGACGAAGTTTAATAATGTGTTTCCGTAGTCTGTCGGATTTGACGTATTTCTATCCATTTTACAAGAAGCACCTTGGCAAGAGAAAGGTGGCAGATGCTTGGAAGAAAAATAATTGGCAATTATAAAAGGAAAGTAGATCTTTTTGGAATCAGTTTTATTTCGGAAAAGTAATGACGGAAAGGGGAAAAAGTTATAAATGGAAAGGCTAATATATTAGGTATAAAAATATATTACAGTTTATTAGTCTGTATTTAAAAATATACTCGATAAGTAAGTAACATATTCAGGTATTATCGATTTTTCCACACTTACATTTATGTTGGTTCATCCCGTTCCCTCCTACATTGATCTCAATACCAGTGAAAGAGGTCGAAAAACAGAGACCTTGCAGTACTTATATATATATAGTTTGTTTTAAGGAAGTGAAACTGTGATGCTTCATATATTTAACGCTGAAAACAGATTCTATCTTTTTTCAAATAGAAAATATACAAAAATATGTGTGTATACACCTACAACATACATTTCTTTCTTTTTTCTTTATTTTTTCTCATCTAAAACTGATGCAAAAATAGAAGAAACATATTGAAAAGAGGTAACAAGAAAAACATCAGAGATCATGGTGTCTGTATTTGCGGAAGTATTTGAAAAACCATATGCTGGTAATAACGATAACAATGGAAATATATTGGTAAAATACGTCATTGCAAATTACTCGGAACGATTTTTGACGGAAAAAGCCGATGTATGTTGATATTTCTTAGCTGTCTAAATCAAGTAGCCTCAGTTTAGTTATCAGTAGTTATAGCTGGAAGTAAAAATAATTTATTATGAAAAATGAAAGCTACAAATACAGATTTATTACATCTGCAGACATTGTTACACAATATTTTCTTACACAGATTCCTCATTTAACTTCGTTGGTTTTTGATTGTGACGTGTTTCTGCTTCTTGCAGCAGTAACTTCTTTATGGAGACGTTGATTTTGTCTTTTAAGCTACTGAAGCAAACTTACCAGTTTTGTTTTTCTTTTCTTCTTCTTCTTCGTCTTCTTATTGTCCTTTTTTTCTTTCTGAAAGTTCTTCATTTTCGTCAGGTAAAGACAGTTTATAGTGTGTTTTATTGTTTTACCCTCTTTAACACTTACTGGCTTTGGTTTGACTGTATTTCATATATGAAGAATTTGAAAATTGTTTTCTTATTTCAAACATCTCAATATATGAGAGAGAGAGAGAGAGAGAGAGAGAGAGAGAGAGAGAGAGAGAGAGAGAGAGAGAGAGAGAGAGAGAGAGAGAGAGAGAGAGAGAGAGAGAGTTAAAAACAGTCAGACAGACCATAAAGAAGATAGAGATATTTTTATTATAGAAAACAAATGTGGTGAATTGATTACTGCTGTGACGTAATGCTGACACTATTTGTTCTCCAGGCACTTTGAAGTCGAGTGTGCTGTGTTTAAACAGTCCACTATCAGACGTGGTTCCGTTTTCCTTAGTGAGGAAATGAAGTGACAAAACAGAAAGAGATGACAGCTACTAATCCATTGTTTTTTCTAATTAAGTATTCGTTATGAACTTACGAAGTCTGTAGATAAATATATCCCTGCGTCATTGTTTTATTCCTGTCCTCTTGGTCACGTATTTTCTGGAAATAACATAAGCACTACAAACAACCTTTTTCGAGTCTAATTCTTGACGTCATCGGCAATATAACAAGAGACTGGCGCTGGGTTAAGAACGGGAAATCAAAGAATGATGCAGGATTTTACTTTTAGCTAGGTTAGTCTTGCCGTATGTCATAAACACGTCAACGGCACAGTCATCTTCACTAACCGATCGTTGCTGACGTCGTTGTACGTCACAGTAGCTCTTTGAGGAAGTTTACTTCTATCACGTCCATGTCTGTTTTGTGGGGGCGTGATATTTCACTTGTGTAGATAGCCATCCACATTTATTTTACTTCCTACTATGTATATTATTTTGGGCCGTACTTCCTGTGAAGCGCTTTATGTTATTAAATAAATACTTAAATATATTTTAAAACACTAATCTCACCCACCTTTCATTACATTAATGTATTTTAAAATTAAGGTGCACAGTTTTCATCACAGTTTTCTTCAGTTTGTATTAAAGATGTCAATCACATGCGGCAGTCCTCTTACGGGTGTTTGATCAACCAATTTCAAAAAGTTCAGGTTTATTTTATTTTCAGATACTATCAGAATATTTTAATTAATTATTTGTCATGTGTCACTGGATAGAACATGTTTTATAACTTCTAAATAATAGTTGTTCAGAAAACCCATAGGTTTCTTTGAAAAAGAAGGATTCTTATACTTAATTTGCCATCGTCAAGGTAAATTTGCATTGTCTTTCACATAATCAGGCTGGTGATGGATGGTAGACTAGTCGTGCATCAAGTTGAGTCTATCCTGTAATTACTCAGTCTAACACACTCAGCTGCACTGTAGTGTGATAGCAGCTATCGTATTTAAACCTTGAAATTCTAAAATGATACTTTATCATGTAACTGGAGAAAGAGCGCTATTTTAGAACTAACTGTTCAAAAGTTACGACAGTGTTCCGGCCTCATCGTTCATCTTCGCGAGACCTATCACGCTATTTGAACATTTTCATCTTCTTTTCTCGAGGTTTAAAATTTTAAATGTAATAGAATTTTCTGTGTAACAGACCATACAGTTTAATCACTGTAACAATCTCGATTGTGTGTGACCTCACTGTTTTACTATTATCTCTACGACATCACCAACATTTTCATCATCAAATCATAAGCACCTTATCATCATTATTATCATCATAATCTTTATTATCGTCATCATCATAAACAATATTACCATCGTCATCATCATTATCATCTTCTCCATCAAGAGCTGTAGGAATATATCATCATGTGTCATCAATCAACAGTGAGAGATATTTTATATTCACTTTTAAAAATTGGATTGGGAAATAGCTATTAGAAGGTATCTATAAGGATTGATCCTATGACTCATCAGATCACATCCTACTGCAGTACAGTTTTATTAAGGTCTGCTCTATTGTCTGTCATCCCGAATGATATGAATTTTTGTTTTGTTTAAAGAACTGACAGCTACTAAATAAATAACTCACGTTAGGAGATGGTTGTCGAGTGTGTATTGCTGATTGCTGTTTGTACTGCTGATTGTTGTTTGACACATTATATAAACCTGCACATTCAAACAAGCTGTATTCACATAACGAACATTTCTTAGTGTAAATAACATTGAAAAGTATCTGTTGTAATAAATAACATTAAAATATAAAAGTATCAATATTTGTTTTAATTCATTGTGGAGAAGCAGTCCATGTTAGTGATATCATATGACAGTGCTATGACAAATGTGTAAAGATTCATCTACAGTGTCGTTTTCTTTTCTTCATTTCGAACTGTTTGTCAAAATCCAAGATTTCATTAGGCTTATTATTAAAAAAATATTTTTTTTTTTAAATTTTGATTTATGGTAAGAATTTATTTAAAGATTGTTGGAATGTTTTGCCGTTAGAATTGTGATATTTTTTTTTTTTTTTTTTTTTTTTTTTTTTACTAGAGATCAGCCTTTCTTAAAAATAAAGTATTATTTATTTATTTATTTATTTATTTGTTTGTTTAGTTAGTTAGTTAGTTAGTGACTTACTTTTTATTACTTGAAATTAGCCTTTCTCAAAAAAAAAAAGTATTATTTATTTATTTAGTTCGTTCGTTAGTAAGTTAACCTTGTAAAACGTGACAACATATGTTCCTAAAAAAGAAATGAAAAAAGTGACAGTTGTAATTTGCAGTGGAATATATTAGCTTAACGTCAAACTTTGTTATTAGCATAAATAATATTTAGAGTTTCTTGCCGAATTTTTATTAAGGAAACTTCAAAGTCTATCGTATTTAGTCAAATCAACTGAAGGATTCTGTGAAGTTCTTTTAAAGTAATTAAATAAAAAGTGCCTATGAAAAATTCTTTATGACAAATGTGCTGAACTAAAAAACATTACATTGGTAATTTTGTTCTTCCGTTCATTCGCTTATTTGCTGGTGGGTTCATTTCAGTTTTTAAATTACTGGATAAAAAAATAATTTTAGTACATAAATTATAAAAAAAATAAAACAAAATAGGTCTGTAAATATTATTAAGCAGAGAGAGAGAAAGAAAGAAGAATGAAACAGAAAAGCAGAGACAGATTAAACAGAGACAAAGAGGTAAAGAGATAGGCAGAGAGAAAGATTATTATTATTATTATTATTATTATTATTATTATTATTATTATTATTTACAAAGCTTCTGTTCACAATAAAATGTAGACGCTCCATGGAGTATCGATCTCGCGATCTGTCATAAAGACGAATACTGTGTCACTACAGTATCAAATATCACTTCATACGTTAAAGTGTTTTTCACCAATACAAATCTGCCTGGCTCAATACGTACTTACAAAGCTCAAGAACCGTAATAAACAATTGACACCATTTATTTGCTTATTAAAATCAACTTTTAGACACTGTATTGAGAAAGACCACAAACACAAAGAAACAGAATTTGTGTGTATATGTGTGTGTGTGTGTGTGTGTTTGTGAGTGTGTGTGTGTGTGTGTGTGTGTGTCTGAGAGATAGGGAGAAACAGAGATAGATTTAATATACACAGAGACAGTGACAGCAACATAGAGAGAGAGAGAGAGAGAGAGAGAGAGAGAGAGAGAGAGAGAGAGAGAGAGAGAGAGAGAGAGAGAGAGAGAGAGAGAGAGAGAGAGAGAGTACTGTGTAAGTACATGTAAACTAACCAAAACAAAACAAAATACGAATGTGAACACTTATTGTACGACTACTGGTGTTATCGCCACAGAATTCCGCAGTGTCTTGGTTAAGTTAATAGTCGCTCAGCTGATTGCAGCTTCGTAATTTGAAGAATTAGGGACTGCAGCCTCAAGAGCTCTCTGTGTTTATTAGGTCAGGCTCGTCTGCTCGAAACACGAGTATAGATATTTATAGTTAACAATTAAATTTCGCAAATCCATCCACTTTGGATAACTATTCTGTCAAGGGAGATAACTGTAATAAAGCGAGATAAGAAGACGTTAGCTACAATGTCACCGAGTTCCCTGGTCGAAGAGGTGGCAGGTCAGACCAATTTTGGGAAATTTTAATTGCAGTCTGGGTGTAAAAACAGGGCGTCAGAATAAAGGGGAGGCCGGAACCACGCATGCGCAATGCACGTCTCATGCTGGCTCAAATTATACACCTGTCTTAAAAGACGATCGTGACACAAAACAGCTGCACAGACTTTGCACGGCGGACTGAGCCAGTTAGTTCACGTTCTGTTGCAATGTACTGAAGGTCACTGAGGGTGGCCTCCATCATTTTCAGAAAAGATGACGTCATTGTGATGGATGTAACTTTGAAGACGAAAAGGGATAAAAAAAAAAAAAAAAAAAATAAAAAAAAAAAAAATAAATAAATAAATTAAAAAGCAATTTTAGAAATAATACGTTTAATAACAATATGCTTTTTTTAAATACGATTGGAGTAAAATAGCATTTGTTGCTGTTAATAATTAAGAAAGAAAAAAACAACAAACTAAAATATATAAAATATATATTAAAAAACACAGTAAATAAATACAAAAAAAAAACAACAACACAAAAACAATAAAATGATAAAAATAAACCACTAAAATTAGAGAAAAAAAAAAACAACCACAAAAATACAACAACAAAAAAAAAAAAAACAAAATAAAGAAAAACAACAACAAAAAGAACCAAACTACAATGACTTTCTAATTGTTTGTTTAATCCACTTCTGTTTATTTTAATGTTAATCCTTCACGACAATCAGAAACATTTTGTATTGTAATAAACAGCTCAGAATATTCACTTTGAATACTTAACTCAAATCTTCCAGTGGTACACGAAGAAGTATCGATCCCCCAACCTCTGTCCTCTAACCAGCGTGCGCCTTGTAACAACATTTCTACTTTTATCAATAACTTCAAATCAAGCTAATACCTGCCTAAACTACCAAACTTAAACAACATTAATTTTTTTTTTTTTTTTTTTTTTTTTTTTGAGGGCTTATCGTCAGAGACTAATAAATTCCGCTCAAAGCAATTTTCCATTAAAATGATTCAGCAGTGAATTTGAAACGTCCAATAAGTAGTCTCTGTTCAGAACTGATGTTTGTTAAATGAGACAGTTTTCTAAACGTCTGGACTTTATTCTGTAGCCCTGCAGTCAGATTAAACTGTTTGGAAAATAAAATCATGTAATCTGTTTTCAGTGTCTGCGAATTACAATATAAGCATAAAAAACATTGTTCTCGAGGAGTTTTTCAGTTTACTTTATCTTAGAGTTTTGAGAAAAAAAGATGATTTGTGGTTAGATGGAGAAAAGTTTTGTACTACTGCATAAAAATGTTCATTATTTACGTTCTATGCCATCTATTCTATGCGATATTCAGCATAATTTTTTTTAAAGAAAAGTTTTTATATTATCAATCATAATTTTCTTGTAGAAATCTTTTCTTCTTTATCAATAAAAGTGGTATTCAATATATATTATTTAATATTTTGATGGATACATGTAATATATGTTCTGGTCCTCTCTCTCTCTCTCTCTCTCTCTCTCTCTCTCTCTCTCTCTCTCTCTCTCTCTCTCTCTCTCTCTCTCTCTCTCTCTCTCACACACACACACACACACACACACACACACACACACACACACACATACACACTTGTGCACTTAATTGTCTATTAGCATTTTATATGAAAAATCAATTATCAATCTCTTTGGAAATTTAAGGATTTTCTGAAGTATTTAATATTATGACATCAATTATGTACTCGTTTAAACAATCAGAAAGTGGGGGAAAACGTGCTTAAGGGGAATAACTCCTTAGAATGAAAATCTCTACAGATTTATGTACCTTTATTTCAAATTCATTTACTTAATACTGATTGTTCTTGCTATATCGGTACAATTATAATGTGGTTTTATTAACATCCATTTATATCATACAAGAAGGGTCGTCTTCTTCTACGAATTAGTATTTTCAAAAGGAAAGAATGAATAAAAAATATATATATATAAAATAATAATAACAACAACAACAACAACAGTAATAATAATGATGATGATGATAATAATAATAATAATAATAATAATAATAATAATAATAATAATAATAATAATAATAATAATAATAATAATAATAATAATATAAAATAAATAAATAAATAAATAAATAAAAGAGAAACAGCTCTGAGTTCAGTACTTTTATAATGTATAAACACGATTCATTTCTTAAACAAAACACTTACAGTGTTGTCTGTCAGGGATGACTGTCAGAAAGAACACAAAGTAGACGAAATCGGCTTCCAAGTCTTTTCAGATTAGTGCCTTTGTGCGTCCTCTTATTCGTGGGAGATAACCTATTATCAACTTTAGATGTAAGAAGTAGTTATGTCCCTTGACGTTTGATTTATTTTTCGCTGCCTCCATTTGTCTTCGTTCTTCTTAGTGTCTGTTTCTTTCGTTTTCTTTCTGTTGGTTTGTCAGTTATTTCTCGTTATGTATGAATAGTAAACTGACCCATTACACTGGAAATCAATAGTTTACTGGCGAGATTTGAAACTCACTGAATAATTGATCGATTGCTAACTGACTAGTCAAAATGTTTCTTTGGGAGGTTGTAGCCGATGTCAAAGAACTCGCTTGTAGAAATCCTCTTTTGACAACACTCGTTTGTATAAAGTGGAGTCGTTCCTTATTTTCTTACAGCTATTTACACACCAAATCTTCTAGAGTGACAGGAACAACTGGAATTGGGATCGCTTAGCATGATCGGTTCCATTTCATTATTTTTATTTTTATTATTTTTATTTTATTTTTTTTTTTTTTTTTTTTTTTTTTTTTTTTTTTTTTTTTTTTTATTTGTTCATTTATTTAAATTTATTTATCAGCAGAATCACACTGAGATAGATGAGAGAGTTTGTGTACATCTATGCTTGTCTCTTTTTGTGAAATAAAACCGATAATGCTAAGCGATCCCAATACCAGCTGTTTTCTCTAGGGTTGATGAACGGGTATGTATATCCATATAGACATATACGTACTCACACAAATAATACATATTCGTGAATTGGTATATGAATTGATATGTATGCTGCTATGTGTATGTGTAAATTAATGAGTATGTGTATATATATATATATATATATATACACACATACTCATTAATAGCACTACAAGTGGTGCCACTACTAATAGTACTACTGTTGTTAGTATTATTACTATAGCAGCTTTACTACTACTACTACTACAATTACTACTGCTTCTACTACTACTACTACTATTACTACCATTGCAGCTACTATAACTACTACTACTGCTTTTGTGTTATAGTTACAAATATTGATGGAGTATTATTAAATTGCAGTTTCAAACATTTTGTATTTAACTTCCTTTCTTGACGTCAGACTTTCAAAGCTACTTAAAACATTTCCATTGTTTTATTTTTTTATTATTTAAAATTAACTAATGCTATACTGGGGATCTACTGCTACTACAACTAAGGTTATTGTTATAATATTTATTTTTTTTAAACGAAAAAAAAATTACTATTTGTTTGGAAGGTAGTTTTTAGTAATAATATATGATTCTAGCTATTACTAAGCTTCTCACTAGCTCACAGAAATATTGCAGAGCCTGCCCGGAGCATTCGTGTAGCAGAGTGGTTATGTCGACCTTTTCCAACACCTATGACACGACGTCGTCAACGTAGTTACGACCAAAGGCGTTGCCACCTCATTAAAGTCTAATTAGCACAACGGTGTCGCAGTTTTGTAGTTTAATTGGACGCCATTTCTTTGGTTTCTATGACAACACTTTGTAGTTTATGGTATCTTCAAAACCAGTCGCTCTGAGGGCAAGATGGCGACCTTTCAATATGGCCTCCAGCCTGCTTCTCCATTTGTGCCATGAAGTGACCTTAATACGTCCGAACGTCAGGGGAAAATGTCAAAGGAAGTTTTGTTCGAATCTCTGTTATCATCAGCAGGGTCTTATCCACACGTTAATGGGTTAATATGTTCTTCTGTCAGCGCCATCTACACAGGTTCGGTTCACAAACCGGAAAACGTCTGACACACTCATTCATTTCGATCATTTCTCTTGCGACCAGCTCAAGTGAAAACAGCACCAGAAACCCTGGATGTAGAACCTGTTTTTCAAATTGTTTATTTATTTGTATATTTATTTGTTCGTTTGTTTGTTTGTTTGTTTGTTTGTTTTATTTTAATTTTTATTTTTTGCTCGTTTGTTTTGATTATTTATTAATGTATATAAAAAAGTGTGTCATCTACGTAACTGTATATATCTGTATATCTTGATGTCTGTCTGTCTATCAATATCTATCTATATCTATATCTAATATTTCTATCTATCTCTTTATATATTTAAACATATATATGTGTGTGTGTGTGTGTGTGTGTCTATATAATGGATGTATGTATGTATTTATGTATGTACGAATATATATTGGAATGAATATTATGTCTTATTATGTCTGATTTGACGTAATTCGGGAACACACTGGCACAGGAGGATAAAGTCAGTCACGACCTCACAAAAGTCAGATGTGTCTGCGTCTGTTTGTATGTACGTATCTCCGTGAATGAGTGTGTACATATGCTGCAGTTAATCTTTTGATCAGGTAATATACATATTACCTGAGCGAAACAGGTAATATATGTATTAGCTGAAAAAATCAGATAATATACATATTAGCTTATTATACAGATTAACTGTAACTGTATATATGAGTATGTATATTTGTCTACTTGAATGCATTGCCCTACATAACAAACTATTGACACAAATAAATCTACAGATATACACACGTTATCATTTCTAGAATTTCACCTAAAATACAGAGTATTATCGTGTGTTTAATAAAATATATATTAATAAACACGTTTTTGTTTATCTAAATAATTATTTATTAGTTAACTAATTTATATTTTACATCTAGCCGTCAGGGCTTTTAACACAAACAGTTTGTTAAATTAAAAACAGTATTTCATTTAAAAAAAACTAAAAATAATAAAAATAAAAATTGGTATTAATTTTATTTTTACTTGACCTTGTATCTCATTTATTCCGTGGAGACTATCGCCCCGGCAGTTTGCTAAACCTGCCTCGTTTAAGAGTTAATGGTACACATTATAAATAAAGTCTGCTCAAATGCCCGTCGGAATCGTTCAAATCAAAAACCGGAAGTCTTTATTTTCCAGGCGCACAACAGCTCTCGAATTTAAAAGACCATTATTTTTTTCTTTACAGTTTTAATGTTTGCGTTTTTGATAACAACACTCGATCTGGTAAATCTTATTTTAAAAAAATAATAATAATAAAACCCAACAAAAAAAAAAATAATAATAATCAAAAAATGAATTAAAAAAATAAGAAGAAGAAGAACAACAACAAGAACAAGAAGCAGAAAAAACAACAACAACAAAAAAATATAAACAGAAGCGAATCAATCAGAAGGAAAGAATACACGTGCGCACATGCGCGCTCACACACACGACCATGCACATACTCATACACCAAAACCAACGCAACAAAAAAGCCCAGCAACAAACCTACACAAACAACCCCATCATAGAACAAAACAAAGAAAAACAAACACAAACGAACAACAAACTTAAATTATATGGTAAGAACGACTTTTCAGCCGTGTTTATGGAGTAGAATGAATGAGTACTGTGAAAAACTGGCAACTTTTTAACGTTTATTTTATTTTACTTTAGCCTAAATCATGTACTAACTGCGACCACTCCTTTCCCCTGGACATCACTAACGCTATATTTACGTTCGACGTAAGGTACGTTCCAAGATGCATTGACAGCCGTAAGATCCGCCGTTTCACAAATATAAAAGTAATGAAAAAAAAAAAAAAAAGAAAAATCGATGCACAATAAACTTTGAAGGTGTAAAATATCTGAGCTGAACAAATAAAGAAAAAAGACAAATTCAAATAAATCTGAGATGTTTTGATTTTTATATCAGTATCCGTTTTGTCATTAGAATATAGTATTATGCAACTTCAAAGACGTGTTTTTTTCTTTATTATAAAATATTTTGCTGTGACAAATTGCAAGCCAGTTAATGAGAGAGAGAGAAAGAGAGAGAGAGAGAGAGAGAGAGAGAGAGAGAGAGAGAGAGAGAGAGAGAGAGAGAGAGAGAGAGAGAGAGAGAGAGAGAGAGAGAGAGAGAGAGAGAGACAACAGACTTGACCAAAACACAAAGCAAAGAGATACCAATAGTATCGTAACGTTAAATTATATATTTTTCTACCACATACAGGTGTGTCGTTTGTATTACTGATATGTCATAAATTTTACATTTATTTATTTTTTAAAGTTTGACAGTTAATTTTGGCCCTCGTTGTATCAGAGAGCAAAACATGCCTCTAAATGAGCTGTGGCTCGTGCCTCTGTTAGTGTGTAAAGAATTAAGATGGAAGAGTTTGGATATTTCATTTTCTCTGGTTACCCTGGCTGGCAGCCGAGCACACTAATTACTTTTTCGTTCATTTAACAAAACACCAGCGTCACTGGCAGAACCAGCGGCTTGGCTCGTGCGTGGATACACGGAGTCACTGGAAACTCAGTAAAATCAATTTTACGAGGATTTTCAACCCTGTAATCCTTTGCTAGTTTTTATTCATGGACGGTTACCTCAACTAATGGAAGAATCTTCCTCCGCTTTCAGTCGTCTCAAAACGCAGACCTACTCTCGATGATCCGTCGTTTCAGAAATACAGGTGCAATATCACAGACCATCTTTTACAATAAGTTCCGCTCAAGTTGGCAAAATAAAAAAAAATACCTTTCACAGCCGATGTCACTGTTTGTCTGTGTGTGTACCTAAAACAGTACTGTTTCATCGTGGAAATATCAAGCGGTTATTATGGCTGTTGATAATCATATATTGTCTTTTGTCTTTTGTTTTCAGTTAATTGTAAAGGTTGTCAGTGAATACACTTTGCTGAACATCGCACTGTATTTAAATTCAGTGAACTCTTTGATTTTTCTAGACGAATGATTATTGCAATAATAATAATAATAAAAATAATAATAAAAGAAAAGGAAACCTTTAGAAAGACTAAACTTCAAACAGACAAATTATGCTTCTAAAATAACTGATAACAGAGACCAACCTTTACAAATAATCAAGTTTAACAATATCGTAACACGAATAGCAAAAGATATGGTGGCTGAAGTATGTCCTTTTTTATATTATGTAATACATATGGCCAGACAAAAATAAAGAAACAAATAATAAAGAAATAAAAAATAACATAAATAAAATATAAGAGATAAGGCAACATTGCTGTGATTTACGTTTTGATGATCTAGAAGATCTAGAAGCCAATAAATAAATGGTTTAAATAGAATTTCTTGACACTTCAGACATAAATAAAACAATAGAGTATATTAGAAGTCGACCCCTTGATTAACAAGATTAAACCATTCACATACATATATATATATACACACACACACACATACATACATACATATATATAATTATGGACATTGTCATTTTCATCAAAGTTAATCTCTGGTTTTATTGTTGTTGTTGTTATTGTTATTATTATTATTATTATTATTATTATTATTATTATTATTATTATTATTATTGTTGTTGTTGTTGTTGTTGTTGTTGTTGTTGTTATCATCACATCATCATCATCACCACCAACATCTCCATCACTATAATCATCATCAGCTCTATTATTATTATCATTATTATTATTATTTTATTTATTATATTTTTAAAATTTAGTTTCAAATATAACAGAAGCACTGTATTTACCTCTATTTAACATATTCTAAATAAATAAAAAAAATTAATAAAAAAAACAATTCTTAATAAGTTCTTTCATTTCATTCCATGAGTCGAGCTCGCGACAACTATCACAAATTCCACAAAACTTCCAATTACACTATCGCCGAAATAGCCGCAGTTATAGCAGATTGCACTCGATTGAATCTTGTTTTCTTTTCATAGCTTTTAAAGCTTTTAATATCCAGACAGACATTTCAGACCAATACACAACTTTATGTGACAGTCTTTGCTTTCTGCCTAATGCGATATCGCCATTACTCAAAGTTCTTGTGATCTCGTCTATTAAATACAAGGGGACAGCGACTGAGGTATGATCTCAAACTCGTGTCACAGTTTATCAAACTTCAGTCCTTTTTTTTTTCTTCTCCGTCGTTAGTCGATTGTTTATTAAGCATTCAAGTGGAAAATTATCTTTTCAGTTTTCGACGAAAATTACACTCGTCTTCGTTTGAGTCGTTTGATGTTAGAAATAGCTAAACTCGCGATACAAACCCTGCGGCTTACTCTCCGAAGATGGTCGTGTTTTGGGCAGCTTGTTCAGCAAAAAGTGAAAACGTGAGGTTTCATATGCGCTAATTATTTTATTCATAAGTGAGGAAATTGACTTAGATATATTTTTACACAATTAACGACAGATTAAGAACAAATAATACGAAAATCTCCTCTTCTTGAATCAGCATTTATCTCAATTCGTTTTAACAGCAGCTATTAATATATGGACAATATTTTATATAGCGAAAAAGAAACCAGCTATTATCTTTTTTATGATTTTATATAATTAATTTGAACAGCAAATAATCTTTTATTTCAGTGTTTCCAAAGACAGGAAAGCTGCATAGCCTTTAATGTGTAATTAGTGAACACAGCTTAGAAAGAGAAATTACATAACCTGTTGACTGGGCTATTTAGTGCAGATAAACGATTATCGATACAGAGATAACAATACGACTCTGTGCAGCGTAGCGGCACAAATAGGCAGCTGTTATTTTAATAATTCCTATTTAATCTGTATTTGTCCAACATGACCGGTGAATAAAATGTAATTAGTTATCGACAAATCTGCTTTCGATCATTCATTGACCAGCGCTTGGGAGCTCTTCAGACCCGAGCGAAATGAATTTACGCTCTGACCATTGTAGTTCTGACACGTGTTTTCAACGAACGAAGCAGCAGCACAGTCACAGGCTTGTCACACGATTCTTTGAGCTTCAGACGTCGAGTGTTGAACCACGCTACTCTTGTATCACGTTCTTCCCATTCTGTGTCACTTAAACCGACTGGGCTTTTCTCTTACAAGGCTAATCAGGGAAGAAAAGTAATACTGATAAACACATCGATTGTCGATCGTGGTTTTTCGGTTGCCTTTCCTCAGAACACAGTTTGACTAACTGGCTAACGCTTGGTAGTTAGAGTGCTTGCTTATAGCTTGACGGATCGAATCATCCTGCTGTTATTTCCTGTTCCAGGCTCGAAGAAAAGTAACTCTGATGAAAACATCAGTGCTGTTAAAAGCTAATTCATTATCTGTAGAATACAAAGCCATTGTGGCAGAATGAAGTGTAGACTAGTAATTACTGTGTTTGTTTGAGACGTGCTAGGTTCTGGGAACGATACTGTTTAAGGTGCTCACAGAGATATTTCTCGCAGCGGGTAGAAGAAACTTAATCTGACCAGTTCATTATTATTTCTGGTCATTTAGTTCTTTGTTGACGTAATCCCAGTATTAAAACTGCTAGTATGAATCATATTTTAGGTTGTAGGATCAGTTCTCACAGTTATATTTTCCATTTCATTACTGCTTTATCACACTGCTTGTCTTTCCTGTAAAGTAGATTCCATATACAATACTCACGAAAACAAGGGTTATTTCTTTATGTAATAATAATAATAATAATAATAATAATAATAATAATAATAACAGTAACAAAAATTTCTATCTATCTCTTTATATATAAACATATATATGTGTGTGTGTGTGTGTCTATATATGGATGTATGTGTGTGTATTTAAGGTGTATGTAAGATCGTCATTACAGAATAATAATAGTACTGCTATTACTACTACTAGCACTACTACTAATAATAATAATAACGAAATGAAGATGACATAGTCGACGTTGACGACGTCTGAGAAGAATCAGAACACGAATAATAAAAGTCATGGTAATTACTGTTGCTGTACAAACACAAACGTGTAAACAATTATTGTGATAAATTTTATTAAGACACTCTCTGTATGCCACGTCACGGGTAACAGAATTATTGGCTCTGGCAGCAGAAAGGAGCCGATTTGTCAAGACTTTTGTGGGAATAATCAATTGTGTCAGCAATGATCGAAAAATCTAATTCTTCAACGCAGAAGACTCTTCGGAAACCACTCGAAACGAAGTCCAAAAAAAACCCCTATTTTTTGTAGAATATTTTCAGATATCGTTTTGTACGTCATGATGCGCAACCAGTGTTTTGGGTTTTTTTTCCGATTCTTATATTTGATGATGTAAGTTAATTTCACGAAACACGTGGACCAGCTTAGTATTTGGTGTCGTGTGTGTGTGTGCGTATGCGTATGCGTGTGCGTGTGCGTACGTGTTATGTTGAAGAACATTGAAAACTCAGTGTTACATTTCATTAAGTAATATTTGTTAGAATTATACTTGAAATACTTTAAATCATTGTGCGTGACAAGTTCAACGCTATGGTGTCTTTTTTTGTGTATTTTTTATATATTTTTTTTTTTTTTTTATATAGTTTTCGTTGTTTTCATTTAATTCTTTGTTGTGTTATTTTTATATGTGTTAAATATTTTATTTTTAGCTAAACTGCTTCAATATGCATTCAGTGTAAAATTGTATCTCTACTTTGTCACATCAAATTCTTAAAGTATAGCAAACTTCGGTACATTGTCAGGCCATTACGCCATACATTTTGGGAGACTAATCTTTGTTAATAATTAAGGATGGTAATAAGACGTCAGCAGGGAAATGTACACCTAGCTCACTTTGATGTGATAAAAGTAATCTTAATATGAGAACTTCAAATTGTGTTTTATTTCTAACGCATAACCTTTCGTTTTGGACTTTCTTTTACACGCGATATTGCTTATAATAATTCATCTCTTTGACATGTTGTTGAGATACAGTAAATATATATTGTTTTAAATCATCAAGATTGTTAATACTAGAGATTTAGAACAAAATTTGATTTACGAATCGATTTAAAACATATTAAAGTAAAACACGTAGTTATACAAAGATACGCGGAAAGAGAGGCAAATTATTGGGTTTTCTCAAACTAAAATTGTTTTAAAAATATACAGATATTTAAATTTACATATAGTAAAACTACAAATCATCTTTTATTAAATATCTTTATATGACCTTCATACAGATTCAAACAGTAAACGATTTAAACTCCATGCTTCCAAGACTGACATCTAAAATAATTATGAAATTACTGAAGTGAATTTCACAGCAATATTTTTTGCCAGGTCTTTGGCCATATTCATTAAGTCCTAGGCATTAACTGAAAAAAATCATTACTATTGTATATTACATTCAGATTTCTTTTGTATTTCGATTTGAAGGGGTCACGTTTAATTCCTTGCTTTGATTAGCTGAGATAATTTTCTGTCCAACTCGCCACTGTGCGGAGAATTCTTTAGTTGCTTTAATAGGAAACTACACAGCGAAAATAAACAAAAATGACGTGGTGCAGAGCTAATTTTAGAAAAAGTGGAATTGAGTTGATATCCAGAAATGACAAAGTGCACCTCACCCTTCCTATACCTGACGACAAATAAATAAAGAAAGAAATAAAGAAGAAGAAGAATGAATGACAGGAAGGACAAAAAAAACCTAATTATAATACTGATGAATATGACAATGATGACAATGATAAAAAGAAGTGAGGTAAAACAAGTTTAAACTTTGTACAGCCGATACAAAACTTAGCGTTAACTGTGTAATTCTGTAAACACTTATTTGCCGAGCTAGTTATAAATGTAGTGACTCTTGTAATTTCTTTTCCCTGCTTGTTTATAAACTTTAATGAGCTAAAAATTACCGTAATTGCTTTATTATAATTATTCTTCATATCTCTCCACTCACATAATTCTGTTTTTGTTTCCTCATACAGAATGTGTATGAGTGTCTAGGTAAAACAGTGTCTGTGTTTTGAATCGCTGTCACCGCAAGTCACGTCTCAGTTCCAGTAATGGCGGGTTATGAGCACGCGCGAAATTGACTTCCGCCGGTTGACAGATTAACTTTAATATTTTCATCAGGAAGAAAATGAGATGTGTCAAAGACAAGAGAAGTGATAATTGGCAAAAACCATTACTTAGCGGAATGATCAGTGCTTGATGCAATCCAGACCAAATCACATTTGGTGATGGTCAGTTTGTAGCCAAACTCTTGACATGTTCATGGCCAGTCTAAGGTCTATGTCTTATTTAATATTCATGTTTTGTCTTTGGTAAATAAACGACGGACATCGGACACAATAAGTGGAAAAGCCCAGACACGGAAGAACAATTTTTAAAGTGTTTAACCTGGATACCTAAGAGTTAGTCATCAGTTTATTGTTACGTACATTTATAATATTTCAATACAATTTAGTAGTAAACAGTTTTTCAAGTAGGCACCGAATCTCCAGTATTGTGTATTTATGTACGTATAGTGTGTATATGTGTATGTATTTGTACTATGTATGTATCTGTCTGTATAAGTGTGTGTATGTATATACTGAAAGTATGTATACTGGTAACGGCAGCTGAAAAATGAAACAACATTAGGTTTTAATGTTGTAATATATTTATTCAAATTGTCTTTATATTTATTTGGATGTCTAAAATATGCTGCTGTACGGTAATATGAAATCTGAATTCCCATTTTTTCTGATTCTAATTAAGTATGAAAGATCAATATATATGTACTCCTATTCACGGAGATTAATTATCATCCTTATAAAAGGTGATTACAAGGAAAGGGTAGTGTGATGTAATTCCAGAGTTAGTGAGTACAAACTACACAGATGTCACATTTACTTGTGTGTATCAGCGCTCAGAAATCTTTGATGTTACAACCACAATTATATTGATTATATATTCATTTTCCTTGTTTTCTGTACGTTCGATTCTCGATTTCTTAGGGTTTTTTTTAAAAGAAAAAAGTCTGAAATTTAGAGTAAACATTATTGTTTTCCATGTTTATCTCTTCACTGCAATACAAACTTGGGCTAGGATCAAACGAGAAGGTTACAGTGTTCTAACCCGCTTCGTTTCGCGATTTTGTTAAATCATTTAATGCAGCTAATATTTAATATTTGTAAGCAAGAAGCAAATTTCTGTTTATTTTCGTAAGGGTAACAGTTTATATTTGTGTTCAACAAAAGATTATACAAAGCCTACTACTTTACGTCACAGTTATAATATACTTTTACGTAATCACTGGCAGCACCAGATATAAAACGTTTTGGATTCGCGCCTGAAATCAGTTATCACTGAAGATGAAGATTTCTTCAGTCCAACTGTTTGACAAATCACTGAATCTCTCGTTTTCTCTCCAATTTCTTACGTAATGCACCTTTTGCACTTATTCATTATTTTGCATTCATAAGATGAAATCTGCGGAACTGGACGTTGTTCGATCAATTCTCGTCAACGCACATACGGAAACGTCTTTCAAATTTCAGCGGATTTCAGTGATAAAAATCATTATAACGAGCTGAATTAACTGTTGAGTTTAAATGAAACTTTTCTTAATTTTGTTTTTATACAGAATGAATTTAGAAAAGAAAAAGAATAATGAAAAAAAAATATTTAAAATTAATAAATAAAATAAATAAATAAATAAGCAAATGAACAATTACAAACTTCACTTGTGTTAACAGAAGCAAATATTACTCCTAACAACACAAACTGTAGCACCAGCTAAAACAACAACATAAAAAAAACCTCCTATCGTCAGTATGTTCTTCATAAAAGTAAAAATAGCATGATTTATTGGAGTGCGTGTATTTCTCATTGGAAACGGTTTGGGAGTGTACGAGAAAAATACTTCACAGTCTCAAACATTTTCAAGCAACCCTTTGATCAGAAACGTACGTCAGATTTTTTCTTTCATCTGGAAACAACCATGCTTGTTTTCCCGTCGTTAACTAAGTCGTCCGCGGGCCAAACGAAGAGGCTGACATTTCACATTCAAAGTCAAAACTCGCGCTTCGGTCTAAGACAATGGCGTCAGAACATCCTCCATGACAACAAGGGAGGTAATTACGAACTACTCTCCTCTTTCCTTTCGGCGTAACTGGAGGGCAGATGTTTTCTTTTTTCTTTGACGAGAATTTTTCTAAGTGTTTGTTGTTTATCTGATGTGTAACTGCATCGGAATGTAATTATTTTTAATTTTCATTTATAATTCTGTTTATTACGATCGGATCATGCCCAGGGAAATGATATTTTTGCGTTTAAGTTGGCGTATATAGAAAGAACTGCGCACTGTCACGAATGAATGATTAACGATATTATAACAAAAAGAAAATAATAATAAATAAATGATTATTAGGGTTAAATTATACGTTTGTTATATAATTAGAGAAGAAACCCGCTTCTGCCTATCAATTAGCAGCAAAAAACGCTTTACACGGACTTTCCGATAGAAAGAAAACGAATATACAACAGCTTTTGATACAGGAACGTTTCAATCGAACAGCAGTGTGCTCCATGTTTATAATGACCGATTTACACTCAGTAACTCTTCATATTAAATGTTTTTATAATACAACCAAAACTACATCCAGTTTCGTTCTTTTAATGAAACCCTCAAATAACAAAACCCTATCTGAAATGTGATCCACTCCTGATTTTAACACTGAATATCTTCACAGATCTTTTTTTTTTTTTTTTTTTTTTTTTTTTTAATAGTCAGGCAACAACAAAAACTTTAAAGTAGAGAACGAAAAAAGAAACATAAAAAATCGTTAGAAATTAAATATTTTAGATCTTAGAGTCTTAAAAGTCACTGAACAAATGAAAACTGATAACATCATATATGTAGTGTAAAATTATGCTAATGTTTGAAACAAAAAAGATGTATATAAAAAAAAAAACCTAACTGATTTACATTATTCCATAAAAGTCTCCCTAGATCCAGATCACTAATTTTTAGACTGTATCTTCCTGATACAAGGTATTCAGATATTCGCCACGATTCGTCAGTCTCTCTCTCTCTCTCTCTCTCTCTCCTACCTGTGACTGAACTTCATTTAAAAGATTGCATACTGATGCCTAAAATTAAGAATTCTCATTAAAAAGCAAACTGATTATCTCTCAGGTTTTTACGCAAGACTTACATTTACACTTTAGCAAGAAATCAAAAATAAGATTATTCCAGTTGACTTTAGGAAGCAATAGCAACAGAATCGTGTGTACAACATGTCGAATGCTTTCATCCAAGTTGCATATTCTAAACGAAACCAGAAATAAAATAAAATAAATAATTGTTCCAAGAAAAATAAAAGCAAATAGTAGTGAGGAAATCGTGCATATAACCTGCCCATAGCTTTTACCCAACTTGCGTGTTCTCGGTTTGACAAAACCTTATTAGAAAGAAGAGTGAGAGAGATACAAAAAAAGAAGGTAAATTGCCTGCAGAGAATTCCTGTCGCTTTTAACGACTAACAAGTCGTAAAGAAGCAAGTCAGAGAATCACAGGCGTAGAGAATCGATCAGAGTACGTGTATACAGTCCCGCGGTAAATGACACTGAGCTTTCGACCAATCACAAAGCGTATCTCCAGGCTGTCGACCAATCAGTGATCACCCGACTTGGCGCACAAATCTGTACCGCCTTTGGATAAACTTTTCTTCTAGTTAATTTTAGTTAGTCCAACCTAGTCGAAGTATGGACTGGAATTGTGTCTTAGTTTCTGTTTCATAAAAAAAAATTAAAATATAGACGGGTGCTAAAAAAAAAAAAGAAGAGAAATAAAAAATTTTTTTAAAACCCGTCAGTGGCGGCTGAGTGATCTTTCTGGGATGTACGTCTACAATGATTCCAATGAATCTTTCTACGGTAACGTCAGTGACGTGGTCGGTAACGTCAGGCGCTACTCGGGATTACGTCTCAGTGCGGAGATTCAGATTGCTCTGTACAGCATCATCTTTCTTCTGTCGGTTACTGGAAACATTCTCATTATTGTCACGCTCATTCAGAACAAGAGGATGAGGACTGTGACCAACGTGTTTCTCCTCAATCTGGCCATCAGTGATCTCCTCTTGGCGGTGTTCTGCATGCCCTTCACCTTGGTGCCCGTCCTCCTCCAGAACTTCATCTTTGGTGCTGTTATGTGTGTCATGATCAGATATCTTCAAGGTAAGATGGCGCAGACCACGTTTTCTTTCATTGTCCTTCCTTGCACATCCATATAATGTTTGTTTTTTCTTTTATTTCATTGTCTTTAACGCCATTGATTAACTTTTGCTCAGTTCCTTCTTCTTACGTGTCATAGGTTAATTTTGTTTATTATGTATCAAAGGGTAAAAGTATAAGGATAATATTAAAATATGTCTGTTCATAATGAAGGATCTATGGAGAGCAGGAGGTAGAAGAATACTACTACTACTACTACTACTACTACTACTACTACTACTACTACTACTATTACTACTACTACTACTATTAATAAAATCAGTGGTAACTTGTATTAAATGTACCAATGGTCGTAATTATTAATGTTGTTACATATAAATGAATGGTTTAATCTCGTTGATCATGATATACTCTGTTGTTTTATTTAGCAGAGGCGTTAAGAATTATATTTAAACCGTTTTGTTAACAGCAATGTTGTCTGTTTTGTTATGGACATCTAGAAAAATAATTATTGATTTACTTGTTCTTATAAGGTTTCATTATACTAGAAATATATTTAATTTTTAAGAATTCTGCTGTTAAGTAATTCATATTTCCAGCTTTCATTTTTAGCTGGATGTCAGGTTTATTTATGAAAACTGCAAACAAAGAAATTAATAAACAAAAAATAAATAAACATAAAGATATACAAACACATTACAACAACAACAACAACAAAAAAAAAAAAAAAAAAAAAAAGAAGAAGAAGTAGAAAATAACGAGAACAAGAATAACAAACAGACAAGTATTTCTTCGATGGACCACAATCCGTACCGATACTTAAAATAGCGAAAACATCTTTATAAACATTTGATTACAAATTAACCCGTATTTAATTCTTACATCAGTAATTACAGAGCAGACGTCATGCCTCTCCGCCGATAACTCCCTGCATCAGAAGCCAGCTAAGACTGGTCTTTACTCTGTTAAAAAAACTCGCTGTCATGATTCCACGTAACTTTATTAAGAGACAATACAATTTCAAAGAAAAACGCAACACGTCGTCTAAAAGCAGTGCTGGATGACTGGAATTAAAACTTACAGTTCAGGAATTCAATTAACTGATTTTTTCAGATCTGTGTTATTGGACATTAAGATAACAGTAATTCTTTTGTACATTTATTGTGATCTCATTACCTCTCTCTCTCTCTCTCTCTCTCTCTCTCTCTCTCTCTCTCTCTCTCTCTCTCTCTCTCTCTCTCTCTCTCTCTCTCTCTCTCTCTCTCTCTCTCTCTCTCTCTCTCTCGCCACATGATTAAATCCATCAATCCATCCGTCCTCCCATCTCTCTGCTACCTTTCTACCTATGCAGTCTATCTATTTCTACCCGTCTATCAGTCCAACATATTAACTATCGGTCTATCTATCTATCTATCTATCTATCTATCTATCTATCTATCTATCTATCTATCGCTTGCTCTCCCAGTTTCATATAATTTGTTTTCGCTATCGATGGGCATATCTGGTTGTCATTCCATTAATCTGATTGTCTGTCAGTATCTGCCTTCCTTGAGTCTATCAGTTTATTGTGATTTCTTCTAACCATCGATATGTGTATCTGACCGCCCATCCTTTTCTTCATCTGTCTAAAAGCATACACTTAGAACGTTGTGTTTTCTGTTTTATGGAAACAATAACGAAGTCATCTATAACCGTATTAAATTGCCCTCATATATAAAACCACATTAGAACGACTGAACGACATTAAAAAGAAATAATTGTAGCAAAAAATAAAAAAAGAAGAAATAAAAGCCTGTTTTCGATAATTAGAAAAGGATATAAATTACAGAAAGACCGTTTATTACTGCATGGCTCACCGACATGTAAAACGGTTCACGTTAACGTACAAGATATTTTCATTTAGGTAATGAAACTAGCGAAGCGTCAGTGTAATTAAGTAATGTACACACTGATGAGTGCAAAGTTAAGATAATGAACGATATATCAACATGTGTTAATGATTATTACACATTACGTTTCCATCGATATTTTTGTC
The DNA here is from genome assembly GCA_012295275.1 of Chrysomallon squamiferum. Classification (NCBI taxonomy): domain Eukaryota; kingdom Metazoa; phylum Mollusca; class Gastropoda; order Neomphalida; family Peltospiridae; genus Chrysomallon; species Chrysomallon squamiferum. The sequence continues at coordinate 1,183,007 of CM022670.1, forward strand.
CCAAGGGTTACTCTTTTCGATTAATTAGCAAAATACTGTTAATATGCACCTTCTTATAGACAGCGGATTTTGAAAAAGCGGGAAAGAATTAGCTGGAACAGAGAATGTTCAAATAGAAGGGCGATGAGGACCGATCCCCTGATCTTTCGTTTTTCATTGACGTTCTCACTGAGTTACTGTTAGCTCTTTAATAAACAGGACTTTTCTAATGTGCTGTGTAAGGACGCCTGTGCTTGGGTTGTTATGAAGTTAGCTCTGCTGAATTCGACAATTTCCTGCCGTTAATGTTCATTATGCTGTTACTAATTGAGTTTTATCGTGAGCAAAGTGCAAAAAGGTAAATTAAAAAGGTGGTATCAAAGGTGAAAATAATTTTGGCGAGTAATACCTCGGTTTTAACTATCTCTTGTAATGGTTATGTGTGTCCTCCGATCTCATCTGCTGTTTATCATCATCTTTCCTTCTTTCTTTTACCGTCTGTTTTTGTTTTTCTCCTTCTCGCTTCTCTTTTCTTTCATTCAGAATGCCTGACAATCAAATTCTGTCTTTTTATTTTTTGAATAATACATCTTTTCGTTTTAATCCCTCTACCATCCATCCATTCTACCGTTCATCTACCTTCCAAACACATTCTGTCTGCGTCTGTTATCTTTCTATCGGTCTATCTGTCACATTGTTTGTCTATCCGACTCTCTGCCTATCTGTGTGTTTGTCAGTATATCTGTTTCTCTATCTATAGAGATAATAATAATAATAATACGAATAAAATTGTAAAGATGATAACAATGACTGCAATGATAACGTTCATGGTTATGATGACTTCATAACCTATATATGGCTGAAACATTTTATATTTATATACATAACGTTATGTCTGTATTTTATAACTGAAATGTACGAGAAAATTAAATCTTATTTTCACTTGGAATGTTTATTACCTTTTCCGAAAGTTTCGAAACAGGAAACGAGACACCCATTTTGTTAAAAGCTCGAGTTAAATTTATTTTACTTTTGAGCACCGCAAAACAGCAGTTACATTGCATTTCTAACTTTACTCCGTTTTATTTCAAGTTCTCTCGGGGTTAGTTAAAACACATACCTTAGGCGAGACGGGTTATGTGGTCAAATATTTTTAGTGAACCCATTAACGTTATTTCCCGTTCTATTCAGCTCCACAGAAAGAATATGAGAACGTGAATATAATGCATTCTTTATTCCTTTGTTTTTAATCAACAAGAGATCAGTTAGTATTTCAAGAACAATGAACAGGTTTCCTCTCTAACTGTCTTACATAAAGATGATATTTCGGACTTTGTACTCCGGAAAGGCACGAATGAACATATCTCTTATACTAAACATTATCCTCCTCACTAAATAACTGTCTTGTATTCATTCATTCGATTTCTTTTCTCTCTCTCTCTCTCTCTCTCTCTCTCTCTCTCTCTCTCTCTCTCTCTCTCTCTCTCTCTCTCTCTCTCTCTCTCTCTCTCTGAGAATAATAATTTTTAAAAATCTTAGAATCTAACTATGTGTGATTCCTACTCGTGTTAAAGGGAGGACAACGTTTTGCAAGTAGCAAGGCAACACTGCGTATCCATTACTCGTTCATTTCCTGTTGCCAGACATACACACGTAGTAACAAAACTCCTCACTGACTGAGAGGGAAGTATCATTCATTGTGTCACAGCTCTTCCCTGACAGCAATCTCGAAATTCTATTTGTGAACATTTTCTCACATTCGTAATTAATTTGATGGAGGGTTTCTTTCTTTGGAAGGGCAAAAACAAACAAATCGACAAGTACAAATACAGTAAAAAAGTGAAAATTCGTTATCTGCCTATGTTGTATAAACAAAATTATTTTTGCTTCCCTGTAGCTGTTAGAATAAAACTTAATTCAAACACAATATTTTTATTCTCTACAGCTGTTTATCGGATGCCATATGTACACAAGTAGTTTTGAAACCTCAGTCCATTTTTGAAAAAAAAATGTATCACATGCAATTTTTATCTTAACTATTTTATCAAAAGCTATTCCAAAACTATCATTTTTTTAAATTTTTTTTTTTTTTTTTATCCTTTACATTTTACTATCAGACGTCATAAATCACAGATTTTTAATTTTTTTATTATTATTTTTTTTAATCGTATATAACAGGTGCTGTTCACAAAGGTCATACAAACAATCTGTTCTCTACAGAACTCGTTAAACAGACTTCCGGCAGAGAGACACATACTTTCTCTTTGTCATGATGATTGTCTTTTCAGATACTTAACAACAAATTACGGTTCAAATAACTAAAAAGTCATGGTCTTAATACTAAATACTAATAAAAAAAAAAAAAAATACATATTATGTGTTTAATCTATTTGTAAGATTATAGATATTTCATTCAGAAATTAATTAACAGCGTACAAGATTTAAAATTTCTGACATTATCTTACACTCTTTTTAATTTTGAAAGTATAATTCAGAAACGTTTTATCAAATATGTTTGAAACACCATGTTAAGAATCACATCGTTGTTCTAACTGTGTCTGAACACAATTATTATTTAACTAACAGTTTACATTACGACTAGGTAACTCAACCACAGCTCAGGAAACAACGTCATGCCACTCTAAAACTCCGAGTCCAGTCTGAAATGAGTTCAGATCTCTAACTTCAGGTTATCAAACAAGTGAAAAACTTAATAACTAACCGCTCTATTACACACCAGTGATGACGTAACAGAAATACGAAACAAGAAATGTTGATTCTTCATCTGCTTAATGATACAGTAGAATAGTCATTAATTAGATCAATATTTGGTGTTTATTTTGTTTTTATTTCTCTTCAACATCATCATGGTCATGAACATGGTCATCATCGCCAACACCAATATACTTTTCTTTTCCATTATCTTCATGATTATCTTTTTCTTCTTCTTCATTCCCAAACTCTCCCATATTAATAAATATCAGAAAAGATGAAATATAGAAAAAATTTTAAAAAAAAATCTCGTATTACATCAGTCATCTATTTTTTCTAATCATCATCATCAACGTCACACATTTCTTCTTAATTATAGTCATTATATCATTATGTTTTTATCTCATAAGTCATCATCCTTATCATCATCATTAACATTGTCATCAATATTAATTTCTTCTTCTTCTTCTGTTTTTTTTTTTTTTTGCTTCTTAACAGTTCACATCATGATTTCCATTCTAAATAAATAATTTCTAAAAAGTAACAATAAACGTGAAACACTGCGAGTACGTCGTGTAGATAAGTCAAACTACGTCAACTCACACCAGTTGGGTGCCTAAAGAAACAAATCGAAGATAATGTTTCATCGAACCGAATGACCCGTTTCATTATGAATCAATCAATGAAACTAATTCTCCCTCTTCCATCTAGGCTCTCGAGCTTTTCCTACGAGAGCGGAAGGTTCGGGGATTATAGTTTTAACATAACAATAAACTACTAACGCGCACTAACACGCAAATTTAATAATCCCGTCACGTCGCTTTGTCACGCTGGTTACGGTTTATACTTAGATGTTTTTCTAAAATAAAAAAAATCACACTCTTTTTCATTCTGCGAAGTGGTGGAAATGTCGAGTTGTTGTGACTGAAGTCGTTTCAAAGAGATCAAATGGATCATGAAGACACGAGTGTTTGCGCTGAAGCTAAAAAGCGGACGCGTTATCGCCCGAGGCGTGGCGGTTCTCGCGATCGATTCCTCTTGCTGGATTTGTTTAGTTTCGTGACTGCTCTATCTTTGCAGTTCAATGCTTACTGTATTAGTCGGCTGTTAAAGATTACATTTGTCAACCAGCAGTCCGTTTGTTATGTTTGGGTACATCAAAGTAGTTTATTGTTGTTGGGTGTCCACAAATATTCATTCCTGCTGTCGTTGATTGTTAAAGGTTATGTCTCTACGTGTACTGTGTTACTGTGTTATCGAGAAATGTTATAGATCTTGCCCAGGAGGTCTGTGTATGAATAAAGAAAACCTATACAATATATATAGTGTATTTTATCTTAGTCAATGAAAATATAAAGATTGTCATAGCTATTTTGTGTTTTAAGATAGTATTGATTCCTTAAATAAATCGTAACCGATTTGAGAAAATCGAACTTTTACATTTCCAGTGTAATCGTAAAGTATTCGACTTTATTAGTAATGTAATGTATTTATTATAAGTCGTTTATTGTTTCCTTAGAAAAATAAACCGAGAAAAATATTTTTCCTTTTCTGCCTTCCTTCTTTATCAGTCAGGTGATATTCTTCAAAGTTAAGATTTTTATTTTGACGTTTGCATATTCTATTACTATAGCAATATAAAGATGCATAATATTACCACAGTGATGGCGTCACCACCCCCTTGTTTCACCACACACTGTAAAGGGCGGAATATGAAACAAATACGTTCAGTTTTAATAATGGAAGTGTAAATACTCTAAGGATGTCTACCACTTTAATAACACGATACTGGCACCGACGTATTTTACTAAGATTTGATCCAAACTAACTTCTGATTTCCTGGGCTTTTCAAATCTTTAGCGACTCAGTTACTTATTATTATTATTATTATTATTAGTTCGTAATATGATGCTATCACATTGTATTTTCTATTATTTATTTATTTATTTATTTGGTTTTCTATTATTTATTTATTTTTACATTATTATTTTGTTATATTTTTAATATTAAAGTGAGGATGAAAATACATTTTAAAATCTAACTGCAGTAAAGAATATGTAATCATAACGTATGACTAAATAAACAGACTGGTGGGCAGACAGATAAATAGCTAGAGAGTCAGAGAGAAAGACAGACAGATAAATAGCTAGAGAGTCAGAGAGAAAGACAGACAGATAAATAGCTAGAGAGACAGAGAGAAAGACAGACAGATAAATAGCTAGAGAGACAGACAGAAAGACAGACAGATAAATAGCTAGAGAGACAGAGAGAAAGACAGACAGATAAATAGCTAGAGAGACAGACAGAAAGACAGACAGATAAATAGCTAGAGAGACAGAGAGAAAGACAGACAGATAAATAGCTAGGAGAGAAAGACAGACAGATAAATAGCTAGAGAGACAGAGAGAAAGACAGACAGATAAATAGCTAGAGAGACAGACAGAAAGACAGACAGATAAATAGCTAGAGAGACAGAGAGAAAGACAGACAGATAAATAGCTAGAGAGACAGAGAGAAAGACAGACAGATAAATAGCTAGAGAGACAGAGAGAAAGACAGACAGATAAATAGCTAGAGAGACAGAGAGAAAGACAGACAGATAAATAGCTAGAGAGACAGAGAGAAAGACAGACAGATAAATAGCTAGAGAGACAGACAGAAAGAAAGACAGACAGATAAATAGCTAGAGAGACAGACAGAAAGACAGACAGATAAATAGCTAGAGAGACAGAGAGAAAGACAGACAGATAAATAGCTAGAGACAGAGAAAAGACAGACAGATAAATAGCTAGAGAGACAGAGAGAAAGACAGACAGATAAATAGCTAGAGAGACAGACAGAAAGACAGACAGATAAATAGCTAGAGAGACAGACAGAAAGACAGACAGATAAATAGCTAGAGAGACAGACAGAAAGACAGACAGATAAATAGCTAGAGAGACAGACAGAAAGACAGACAGACAGATAAATAGCTAGAGAGACAGAGAGAAAGACAGACAGATAAATAGCTAGAGAGACAGACAGAAAGACAAACAGATAAATAGCTAGAGAGACAGACAGAAAGACAGACAGATAAATAGCTAGAGAGACAGAGAGAAAGACAGACAGATAAATAGCTAGAGAGACAGAGAGAAAGACAGACAGATAAATAGCTAGAGAGACAGAGAGAAAGACAGACAGATAAATAGCTAGAGAGACAGAGAGAAAGACAGACAGATAAATAGCTAGAGAGACAGAAAGACAGACAGATAAATAGCTAGAGAGACAGAGAGAAAGACAGACAGATAAATAGCTAGAGAGACAGAGAGAAAGACAGATAAATAGCTAGAGAGACAGAGAGAAAGACAGACAGATAAATAGCTAGAGAGACAGACAGAAAGACAGACAGGTAAGCAGATAGATATATCATTTTAAAAACAACAGTAAAAACTAAATAAAAATAAAATCTTTCTTCAAATATAAATATAATACTAGTTAACTGGTATTCAAAAGTCAAACACTTTTCATACCTACATTTAAATAAATACAAAATTCATTTTTCTTTTTCCCATAAATACTTCAGTACAACTTTTCCTTGGAGCTGCTTCATTTTCCAGCCGTTGCCCGCATATCTATTTGATCAAATCCTGTGTGAAACACATTTTATTACTAGAACTGCATATAAAAGTCTTCGCAAAAATACATTAATTCTAATAAATGTTTCACAGAAGTATGACATTTTGAAATCTAAAAGCCGATCATTATATTGAATAATGAATCTACCTACATTATTGATGTCGTAGAACAAAATTAACCGCAACGTTTTCAAAATTTTATGTTCGTTGCTAAAACATCACACAGCAAAAATTGTTTAGATGAAAGTTATTGATATTCTCTTATTTTAAATCTTTCAAACCAAAGTGTCCTTGTTTTATAATCTTATTGTCTTGTTTATTTTCATTATCATTAATGAAACTTGCAACTAACGCGCCAAAATGTCCGTGCAGGTGCCTCGTTCACGTAGGACATGAATCAACAGCGCGGAACACGTCTGACTAATTAAATCTAATAAAATTACACTCTTCTAATTAGACGAATGGCTGTAGTTAGTAACGAAGCCCTGCTATAAGCAGCTGTGTTTGACTGATTGTCCGCGGTTAGCTGAACTGTAATAAGAGTCTAGCAGCAAACACAGTCATGTTTCCATTTCGAACAAGGACTCACCTGAGTCGTGTAATTACAACAAATTACTCTTATTTACGTTTGTCGTGTTGTCAACAAGAAGTTCAGGCTCTGTTTGTTTATTCACTCATTAATTCTTAACATTTTTGTTACCGTTTTACAGTTAGAATTCCTCGTACGAAATTATTTCCTTACTGTAGAAAAATATTTAATAATAACTTTACTGCAATAATAATAATAATAAGAAGAAGAAGAAGAAAAAGTAGAAAAATATGAAGAACAGCCATAATAGTAATATTAATAACAATAACAATTGCTGTAGCAACAAATGCACTTTATTATTATTGTTGTTTTTGTTGTTGCTGTTATTATTATTATTACTACTACTACTACTAGTGCTGCTATGACTATTATTATTATTGATGATAATTCTGACAGCGGTGGTTATGATACATCAAAAATAACGATGATAAACAACTAAGCACGTGTATAAAATAGCCAAGCATTTCACACGTACTTTATTGGCCACGTGCGATCTAGAAAGTTAATAAAGAGATCTACTTGAGCCAGGTTTATATTAATGAGTTGATTGGACGTTATTAGTAATCTTCAGTAATTCGGGGAAATCCTTTCATACGACTCTAACCAGTGTTTGACTTAATGCCGCGTTAAACGCTTCGCGTAGTTTGGAATGGATTTTCTTTCGCAGATTTATTGGCTTATTTCCATTTTCGAACATGTCCAGTGATTTGCCTTGTGAAGAAAATCGCGTTACCGTTCATTAATTCTTTTCTCTTGTTATTATTTTTTTTTTTTTTTTTTTTTTTTTTTGTTTCTTCATTTTTATTTCTTTGTTAATCTTTTCCTGTGGTATATATGCATGTCCGTTTTTCGGATTATTTGTAGTTGCATCTAATTAATTAATCGTCCATGCATTTCCATTTTATTATTATTATTATTATTATTATTATTATTATTATTATTATTATTATTATTATTATTATCATCAAATTAATTTTGCTTCTGTACAGATATGTATGCATTTCTGTTTGAGGGTGTACGTATCTCTGCCTCTGTATGTAGTCTATGGGTGTGTTAGCAATTTCATATCATAGATACTTATATACACCTAAGATCTATTTATAAATAGAGATCTGAGCATTGCGGCCATTTTGAGCTTCTCCGTGAAGAATTTTAACCTTGCATCACAACCACTGGTGCGTGGTCCTTTGTAATGAACTGTGTGTGTGTGTGTGTGTGTGTGTGTGTGTGTGTGTGTGTGTGTGTGTGTGTGTGTGTGTGTGTGTGTGTGTGTGTGTGTGTGTGTGTGTGTGTGTGTGTGTGTGTGTGTGTGTGTGTGTGTGTGTGTGTGTGTGTGTTTAGTTTCTGACGCTTCATTCAGTCCAACTTTCTGTTATTAAATACATGGACAACGGTTACACTTTGTAATCTAGATTTGACCGTTGTCCACACTCGAAATCTGAAACGTTGCCTTTCAATCTCGGGCTAACGTAATAGCTGGCCTCTGATCATCTCGAGCTGCACGATAATCTAACTAACTCTGAAATCCAATACGTCAACGTCATTACTGCAATCTGTTACCACTGCTCACCGCCACCATCACTGACGTCCTATTTTGCTTTCGGTTGTGTCTGTAATACTGAACAGCATGTAGGATGGGATCGTTTTTGATTCGCACGCACTGCACGGGTCAGTCTCAGATTAAGCAGTATCTGTGTCGACATTATTGTTGTTTATTATGAGCTATAAGCCGCATATGATTTGATAAGTTGTATATAATCAACACGACTTGGTAATGTTTGATCTACACGATACATGTGAACTACAGGCCACGTGATTTATATATATTAAATATATAAGGATTTTACAAGCCATATATTTTTCTTGAAAAACAGCTTCAGTAAAAGAAACAACAACAATCATTACAATGTCATAACAAAAATAACAACAACAAGAGTGATGATGATGATGATTGTAGTAAGAAGACGAACAGCAAACGAAAACAAACAAAACACATGATAAAGATAAAGTGGGGTGGGGTTCTAAATCTGAAAACAGCTATTTATACATGGCAAAATTTAATGTGATCGTAAGAAATACAATCTAAGACACTAACGTAGAAGTAAATATTTATCTTGTTCTGAATTTTTCTCGATACTAATATGCAGTGCTATTTTCTTTACCCAACCGTGTTCCTTCTTCAACAAATATTGAATAACGTCAGTTCATTGCTGACGCTTTATTCACACAGCATAGGTATTTAATAATAATAATAATAATAATAATAATAAAATAATAATAATAATAATAATAAACAATTAAAGTAAATAAAACCCATATAACTCATATATAGATAAAAACACATACATGCACAGACACAAAAAATACATTGCAAACGGAAATAAATAATTAAACATAAATTAACTTTAAATATTTGAAGAAGGGTTACTCACAAGTTAGGATACATTAACATAATTACAGTGTCACTTAAAATACATACATACATACATACATACATACATACATACATACATACATACATACATACATACATACATACATACGTATATATATATTGCGATGTAAACTTATCTTAAATTTGTATACCATACATCTACACTTACCTCTATAGCGATAATAATCAGTGACGTTATATTATTAATGGTGTTTTATTCATAATTGTAGCTGAAAAAAAGAAGAAGAAAAACACATCAAAATTAAGAAAATTAATAAGCAAATAAATAAATAAATTTATTCTACTAGTACTAATAATAATAATAAAAATATTCGGCAATAACAACATACAATTCTTTATTAATTCTCGTGGGCAGGAAGCGGAAGTAAATCAAATATTCGTGGTCTCAAGCCAGACATTATTTCCGCTCTATCCTGTAGAAGTGTATTCTCGATATTAGAGTATTCAGTACTGTTCAAAACTGGAATATTAAGATTATTGATCTGTATTTTCGTTAAGTATAAGCTAATAAATGAGTTTTAATTACTGTAACAAATTGGTATATTTATTTACAAGACACTAACGGCATTTAATATTCAAGAGAAGTTTCAACGCGGAAACACATTGATTCGCAGTAACTAGGACAAATGACGCCTACTTATTTATTTTGTGTCTATATGACTCAACACTCCTCAACTCAAATACACGTTTATGGAATTTAATGAAAATTTTAAATTTAGTTTCTGTATTAAGATGTTACTGTAAGTGGTTTTTAATCATACTTGTGTATGTATCTATATATGTAATAACAGTTTTGTGTGTCTATGCCAATATGTAGATACATTCATTCCCTTGTGCATAATTATTAGAGATCATTTTAGTTATTATAGATAAAAAGAAAGAAATAAGAAGCGAAACAATAAATTAATTGAGAATTTTGGACAAAACAAATTTAAAAGGGAATATATATATATATACTATCTGTAAACAAACAAACAAATAAATAATTAAATAAATAAATGGAAAACGGAGGAAATGAAACAGAAATTTGCATTTGAAATGTAATTTTGAAAGATTTAAAAAAAAAAAAAAAAAAAAAAAATGTTAAAAGAAAACATTTTTTAGATTGAATTTAATTTGAATAAACACTCTTTATATTTTGTTTTATTTTACAGCTGTTTCAGTGGGCGTAAGCTGCTTCACTCTAGTGGCCATTTCCTTGGAGAGGTATTACGCCATATGTCAACCGCTCCACTCACGTGCCTGGCAGACCCTCAGTCATTCGTACCGCTCCCTGGGGATATGCTGGATCCTCGCCTTCATCTCCATGACGCCAGTGGCGGTGTTTCAGAAATACCGAGACTTGCCGAGCGGCTCTCACTCGTGTCGGGAGCGCTGGCCGAGCCCGCACCTCATGAAGGCGTACACCGTGTTTCTCGATCTAGCTCTCCTCATCGTCCCCGTCCTCTTCATGTCCGTCGCCTACGGCCGCGTCATTCATACGCTCGCCACCGACGTTCGCGACTCTTCATGTGATTTACCTCTACAAGAAAACGGTAAGTTATTTGTTAACATATGGTTAGACAGACAGACAGACAGACAGACAGACAGACAGACAGACAGACAGACAGACAGATAGATAGATAGATAGATAGATAGATAGATAGTTATACTTTCTTTATTATTTCATATTTCTTCTTCATCATTCAGTTTTTCTTTTTATCTTTTTACTTATTTTTTTTTTTTACATAATTTCTTTCTTTCATTTCTTGTTTCTTTTGATCTTTATTTTAAATCCATAACAATGAAACGATTTCAAATAAGCATGAGCCAAAACCTGTATGTAATTATGTATGATCTGTGAATTATATATATACTATCCTGTATGAAATAATAATAATAATAATAATAATAATAATAATAATAATAATAATAATAATAATAATAATAATCGTATTACACTTTTATTTTTTAAATTAAAAAAAATCAGGATCAGTTATTTGTTATTTTAGATTTATGGCGAAATATAAAAAATAAAAAAAAAAAAAAAAACGCAGCTTTATTAGAAAACGAAAATGTCACAGTCCTTGGAGCTTTTGTAGTGATATACGCAGCAGATATTAGAAATATTGTTTTTAATATCGATAAGAATAATGAAATAAAAAAATAAAAAAATTAATATTAAAAAATTAAAGAAATAAAAATAATTATAATAATAATAATGAATGAGTGTAAATAAATTAAATTTAAACAAACAAACAAAAAACCTGTAATTGAAAAAAGTAAGAAAAAAAGGCACGAAATCTGTAAATGGTTTATTTTTTTATTTTATTTTTTTTAGTACTTGGTTGTTTTTTACTTCTTTATTAATGTTTTTATGTTTTTATTTATTTATTTTTTTATTTTACCTTTTTAATTCTAAATTCTATTTTATCCCGGAATATCTGTCACAATTAAAATATCACCAAATTCATACACTTCTCCTTAAAAACGCGAAACTGCGGAGATTCATCTCAATAAGATATTTCCAATCAAGAACAGTTCCTCAAGCAAACGCTCTAACCGCTGGACTACAACTATTTTTTCAATTTGCGTAAAGTAACTAAATAAACAAATCTAATATTAAAAATGAAAGGGTTGACCTATCGGTACGTTGATTCTTGTGTGACATTTCGTTAACTGACGATTTTCAACACTGCGATCTGTCAGATGAAATGATTTTTAATTTTCGCGTCAACTGTACTAGACTGACTGACAGACAGACAGCGTGACTGCAGCACACCGCATTAATAAACTGTCAGATTGTCTGGACTCAGATCAAACAGTATCAGTTTAAAGTCTTTTCGACTATAAGTATCTGTCACCTCGAAGTAAATAGCATATACTGTTTTCACAACTATTAAAATCATTGTTTATATACTTCATATGCTTTTATATATATATATATATATATATATATATGGCTCAACCACAAACTTTGCAAATAATAAAGTATAAAACAATTTGTAACAACCGGTATTGTATTACGATGGACACGTTCGGTGTTATGAAGAAATAAAAAGCCAAAGCATATGTCATATACAGTCATAAAGTTATCATATTATGTGTCCTGTACATAAAGTTTATGGAATAATGAAGATGATAATACGTCAGTATTAACTTGCGGAATCTTTGCTGTAAATTGTCTAGTGTATATAAGTTTTATGTAACTGAATTGTTCAAGAGTAAAAGAAGAAAAGGAATAAAACAGACTATATTTCGTTCTCATATCTTCTTCATCTCAGTAACGTTTAACTGAAAAAGAATCAGTGTTGCTAGGTGTTCTATCATCCAAAAAGTGTCACGAGCAACTATTAGCGATAAACAATCATAAATAGATAAAAAGAAATTATACAGAATATAAAATATCTCTAGTAAGCAATCATAAGTTTTCGGTGTCATATTCTGTTTGTTTTAAACTAATAATCAATATTCGTTAATATACAAATACGTGTACTTGTCGCTACGAATTCTTTTCTGACGTTCCTAGGTCAAGAATTAAATAGAAGAAACCAGCAAGTTCTGGTACTTTTACGATCACAGTTCACTTTCTGTATATGCAGCGAGACTTTAAAATCTTTTTTTAATACTGACCTTTATTTGGCATCATTATGACACTCTTCCACTCATTCGTCGTATTGCTAGGATCCATTCAGTTCGTAGTTTAATTTTAAAATCAGTTCAGATTATTTACTGCATTCTTTATTAACACTGACTTCAATATGTCTTTTTTTTTTTATCGAGAATAAGTCAGTCAGAGTATTTTATTAGTTTTTCACTTCACAGCGTTCTGCGCAGACTAGAACTCGCTGGACCATAGAAACTTAGAAGATTGAAAAAAAAATAACCTTGTGTTGAAATGTCTTAAATCATTTCATCACTGAAATTTTTTTTTTTTTTTTTTTTTAAGGATTTCAAGAATAAAAGACCGTTTCCTGACTGTTGTTCCTTTCATAAGATACAACTTAAAGAAGCTTAAGAAAAGCGGATTAAGTAAATGAATTTAAAAAGGCCACAAATAATGTGAGCGTTAAAGCGAACGAACTAAATCAATTTAAATCGACTGCTTTCAAAATGTGAAAGTTTATTTTATTTAACAATACAATTAGAGCTCACTAATTAATTTTCTGTAATCGGTTATTGAACGTCACACATCTGGTATTCGAGTCACGGATTCTTCAGGAGGAAACGCATTACATTCTCCCATCAACATTAATGGAATATTTTTATGTATTTGGCAATATGTTCGGAAAGCATGTATCACGATTTTCAAAAAACAATCATCGGAAAAGCTCCAAAAATTGACATAGCTAAAGCGATTCAGAGTGTAAAGACTTAATCAATTTATCTAAAAATGTAAATCTTTAAGTTTCTTCGAGTGAGATCATGCAGATCTGAGTTACTTGCTTATTTTCTCCTATAATCCCCTTCAGTTTGAGAATACATTTGCCCAAATACTCACATACTGTGATTAGCTTAACACACAGATTCCTCTTGATCTAATATTTCAATCCCTAATCAAATATTTTAGCTGAAGTTTAAGAACCCTGTTATCAAACAGTTTGTCTTGAGTGATGTTTCATCTTTGTGAAGAAAGCCTGTTATGGGCTCACAATTCAGAACACGTGTCGACCGAAGATAATATTTAATTAACTTGTTGGCACCTAACCTACAAAGAAAATCCTGTTTTAAACTGGCGAAGGCAAAACATTTTTTTAAATCAACCAGTTATTTTTTTTTTTTTAAATTCATCACAATACTTAACCTATTAAATGGATTTTAAAATGTATAGCCCAGAACCACCAATAAAATATTAATATATTTGAAATATTTAGGTTTTGGTGCCATTATGTTCACAGTGAGAATAATTCGAGAAATAAATTTATATGGTTTCCTTTCTGAAATTCTTTATATGGGAACGACACGAAAGAACAACCGGCAACAGTGCTTGCGGACTTCCGGTTAAACACATAAACCTCGTTTAAAACCACGATACACACAGAGGGAAAAAAATATGTTAAATCTTGGTTAATTCCATGTCATCGTAAATTATATATACAACCTTCCTCTTGAATGCATACTTTAATTTGTCTCCAAATTGCTTAATTAACCGCGAAAGACGTCGTTGTCGTCACTGTTTTCTTTACGAGTAAAAAGTAATCAAGACCGAGTTGCATTAACGGTCCAACGAATCACCGAAATGGACCGAAAAGGGGATCGTGCTATTAACGGTCGAAGGATGTTCATTAGCTTCGAGAAGTGATATTACAGACGCGGTTCCAACTGTATTTACAAGAGGGTACTGCAATCCAAACGCCGGAATTTTACATTTATAATAATATATAGAGCCTGTTAATATAAAGCAGCAGTCACTATACATGTATAGGTATAATTATGTAAAATAGTCTTTGAATGATTTGTAAGCGGGATGAGTACACTCAACCCCCATTCAACTTAACAAATGTAAAAAAATGATACAAACACAGACACACAGAGAGACAGCCAGAGAGAGAGAGAGAGAGAGAGAGAGAGAGAGAGAGAGAGAGAGAGAGAGAGAGAGAGAGAGAGAGAGAGAGAGAGAAAATAAAATGTATAGGTAATATTTAAGCAATAAATAAAGAATGAATATAAGAAGAAAAAGTAGAAGAAAATAAATACCAAGAAAAACAAATAATTGTAAAATAAATTATATAAATAATCGCTATATTAATAATAATAATAATAATAAATAAATAAATAAAAAAAATGAAAAAGAAAAGACAACTTACGCAGTTCAGTTAATTAAGATTAGGTGATGACAAAATTTTAACGATGTGTTTCTTCCCAGCCCCTCTGCACAGATCAACAACATTCCGTTGTAAAACCAATAAGTAAAACATGGAACGCTTTCCAGTCTTTTCTGTAGAAATCTTTATCAGCTTCGCTAACATTTGTAATGTATAACCATCATTTACATATATCAGAGCATTTTCCTCAAATATTTGTGAATGCAATAACAACAGCTAAATGATTTTCCCCATCAATGAATTCTTAAGAAATGTAAAGCAAAAACATGTCTGAGGCTTCTTTAAGCATATTTTTTGTTGTTGATTCTTAGTTAGAAAAGTTAGATAGATAGACAAAGAGATAGATAAATAGACAGATTGATAGAAAGATGAATGGATGGATGGATGGACGAATGGATGGATAGAGAAATAATAAAGAAACAGAAATAAAAAAAAATTAATAAATAAAAAAATAAGAAGTAAAGATTAAAAACTATAAGAAGACAAACTTTGGACGTAAAATGGGAAAGAAAGATAAATACTTCCGAAAAAGAAAAAAAAACTATGGGAAGAAACATCGTTAAAATGTTTGTCATCACCTAATCTTAATTAACTGAACTGCGTAGGTTGCCTTTTTTTGTTGTTGTTGTTGTTTGGGATTATGTTTTCTTTTTTCTTTTATTCATTTATTCTTCTTTCTTAATTTTTATATATATAAAAGAAAAAAGAAAACATAATCCCATACCAAAAAAAATAAATAAATAAAGGCAACCTACGCAGTTCAGTTAATTAAGATTAGGTGATGACAAACATTTTAACGATGTGTTTCTTCCCATAGTTTTTTTTTCTTTTTCGGAAGTATTTATCTTTCTTTCCTATTCTTCCCAACACCTCTGAACAGGTCAAAGTACGCGTAGTCAGGAAAAAAAAGAAGAAGAAAAAAAAACTGCAATGAATAAAACGAGGAACACTTTTCAGACTTTATTGGCTTCGATAACGTTTTTAATGGATACGTATAACCATCATTTATAGATATCAGAGCACTTATCTCCAAATATCCGTTAAAGCAGTGCGAATCACTACATAATTTTTTCGCCATCAAGAAATTCTTAAGAAATGGCAACATGTAAAAGCAAAAACGTGCCTGAGGCTTTCTTAAGCAGACTGGGATTTTTAAATTTATTTTTAATTTATTTTTTAAAATTATTTTTAGGATCAGTTTAGATAACGAAATTAAAGAAAAAGAATTACCAGTTATGTCTCCAGCGTGTTATTATTCAGTGTCATTAGCTAAAATTTATAAATTCTTTTACGTTATAGAATCACA
Organism: Chrysomallon squamiferum; assembly: GCA_012295275.1. Lineage (NCBI taxonomy): Eukaryota > Metazoa > Mollusca > Gastropoda > Neomphalida > Peltospiridae > Chrysomallon > Chrysomallon squamiferum. Next base: position 1,199,466 of record CM022670.1, read on the forward strand.
CACGGGAATTTTGTTAATATTTTGAAAAACGGTCTCTGGAGATTTTATATAATGTTGAAACTTTGTAGTATATTTATGATAATAAATTCCTTAATACCAACAAACTTCTAAAATACATTAAACAACATTATACCTATATTGATAGATATATAGATATATACATAGATACACACCGATTTACATACATGTATATGAACGAATAAATGTGCATAAAATGACAGAGTAATGATTGAACGGAGTGGAATAATAGGACATTTTGCAAGTATTCATTCCAGGTACAATATGTTTGAAAATAAAGATAATTAAAAAGCATCAGAGGATATCTAAAAGGATCTCATTTCCTGATATTTCCCGCGAATGATAGTAGGATAAACCTGATCAAACGAAATGCCGCCTAACGTCACCCATTGAAATTATTTTCTTCACTTTCTACAAAATCAACCCCCCGTAGCTATGACATGAAATTAATAAACAGGTTACTTGATTTTCAACAATATATTTCCTTCTCGATAGCTGGAGAAAAATAATACATCAACGCACGCGCTCACAGTCTTCTATCGTCTGCTGGAAGCGCGCGAAAAGGAGGCGTCACGTTTGATTCAGATCGTCTGCTCAACCCGCCGCCATAATGGATTTGCAATGTTGATGACTTAGCCGCTACCCTTTAACTTTATTTCGGTAAATCAACAAAAGTGTTCAGTTTCTAGTCAAGCGAATCTTTAGGGAGCACGCACCGAGTTTAATTTATTATTTGGGTTCATATATCAAAACAGGATTACACTTACGGAAATTACGGTGCACAAGAATCGAAGCAGACAAATGAAAAATGGATGAAAAGGTGAATTAACGGCAAAGCTGTTTGTCTGACAATTTTGTTTTAGGGGTCGATAAAACTGATGATTAACCCTGATCACGGCCGATGTCCCAAAACTCGAGTTCTTGATTAGATACCGGGAAAACTCGTAGTATCTCGTTTCATCCGTGATTACAGCGATGGAGCAATGGAGCGCTCTGGTAGTGATTATAGCTAAAGAATAGCCTTCCTCTTTAAATGTCCGTTTGTTAACTGAACGAGATTTTCATTAGTTTTTAAATATTTGTAATTAATGTTTAAATCGCTTTATATATCATTCAGTTTGTCTTTGTAGATACTTATCTAACTGCAGGTATACACAATTACATATCCACGTATCTCGGATGTATAATAATTTTCTTCTCTCTTTTTTTAAATTTCTTTTTATAAGTTTCTTTTTATTATCCCACGCATATTTAATAATTAATTATTATATTAATTATATAATTTATTTCAGTTCTTCATCCTTTTTTATTTATTTATTTATTTTTTTATTATGATTTGTTTGTTTCATAAATTTCTAAAGAAACGTAATTTCGAACTTAAGAAAAAGTCTTTCTAAATTTAATCACTTTTTTCACATTATTCAGATTTCTTTCTAATAATAATAATAAAGAAAAAGTTTTCTATTTTGAGGTTTCAGATTTTCCTATCTCTTAAAGTTAATATGCCTGATCACAATTACATATTCGTTCAAATCCATTGCGTGTTGTCGTGAAAGAAAGAACATTCCAATGATCAAATAACTGTTATATTTCTGAAAGCAATAAACTTCAGCGGAGCGCAACATTGCTCATAAAACTGCCAAGCTTTCAGACAAGGAATTTCACTTAGATCAGAGATTTGGAAAATTGGGCACCTTCTTGCAGCACTATCTATTGATTTTGTTACCCGACGCAATCCATAACGTAATTTTATCTACTAAAATAAATCTGATTGGCTGGTTTTTCTGCAAATTCATATTTCCAGATTCATAAAAATATGGCTCAATATCAATAAAATAGCCTAAACTCTTTATTTAATTCTGATTAATTAACGTCTGTGCTATCTTTGAGGTGTCATATTTTGTCACAAGTGGCGAAAATCGATGACGTTTTTATCGACGGAAGTGAATATCAGAGTTATCTATTCATCAGTAGGAAGTCTTTGAAGATCGGAGATAGGATATTGTAATATTCATCTGAGCAAATACAAGCAATATGTTATTTATTACAAGTTTTTTTTTTTTTTTTTTTTTGTTGTTCTATGTATGTATGTGTCTCAGACAGAGAGGAGAGTAAGAAAGAGAGGAGGGAAAGAGGAGAGAGAGCATAAAAAAAAAAAAAAAATACAAAAAAAGGGAAAGTCCTAAGTTATAGACTGGGAGACAGAATTACGAAAAAAGTGGGTGAGAGTGTTGATATAGAGATTTTCACTTTTAAATTCTTGCTGACAAAGTGCACTTTCGTAAGAAGTCCTAGGAATGGCTGAATAGGCCGATCAGTGACGTTTTCAAACGCGAGTGAACGAAATAAAGTCTGAATGCGTACTTAACGTCTGTCCCGGATAGATAAAATATTGACTGTGAGTCGTCCAGTATCAGTACTAGTAATTATCGAAATTACTTGAATTATAAGTGTAGTCTGTAACTGGAATGATTAACAGGAAGTCAATATTCTGATTTAGTTTCATAAATCGTACGTCACAGTCTTACATATTATTTAGTCTTTTGTTTTAATTACAGTTGCTCTAGCCTGCTAGACTCTTTAATTTTCAAAATTATTTTGAGTTTATTTCTTCTTCTTCTTTCTTGCTCTTGTTCTTGTTCTTTTTCTTTATTCATCATTATCTTCTTCTTCTTCTTCTTCTTCTTCTTTTTCTTCTTCTTCTCCTTCTTCTTCTTCTTCTTATTATTATTATTACTGATGTTGCTCTGTGTTGTTCTTCTCGTTATGAATTTGTTAGCTCGGTTCCTTTTATTTATCAGATATTAAGTAAAAGGGATATAATAATCACATTTGTCATTATTACAGGAGCTACGCCTGGTTTCGTCATGCCTAATTACAGAACTCTGGAACTTAGACTGTTACACAACAAAGACTCCACGCAGAGCATATCTTCCCAGAGTTCCACGGACACGACAGGAAGTCCGCCGCTACCCAAACGGAGTCGTCGCATTCATCGAATGAGACACACGAACCCGCAGAAGATACGACAAAACAAAATACGGGTGATAAAAATGCTGTTCGCGGTAGTTCTAGAATTCTTTATTTGCTGGACTCCTGTTTACATCATCAACACGTGGATGATGTTTGACGCTCCGAGCGCAGCTCGTCACATGACGCCATTAATAAAATCACTTTTTCATCTACTCTCCTACGCCTCATCGTGTTGCAACCCTATTACGTACTGCTTTATGAACAAGAAATTCAGAGAGGCGTTCGTCAGAGCCTTTCAGTGCCGCCCTGTGAAACAGGACCTGAGAGACAGGCGTCGAATGATGCTGGCAGGCTCACGACGTAGTGAACTGTCCATGTTTCAGCCTGGCGCCTCTACCTCAACCCGAGCCAGTTCCATTCGGCAGCCTGACTTCGGGTCAATCCGCCGTGTCGACTTCGGATCAATTCGGGAAACGGATTTTAACGATGGCCTTGACGATTAGTTTGAAAAAATTATGTTTAAAGAAAAATGACTGAAATATTTCAATCTGCTTGAATATTATTTTATCAATTTCTGCCTGCTGAAACGAATTTTAATTAAGTCGTTTTATTTTATTTTATTTTATTTTGTTCTTGGAAAAAATAGAAAAATCCGAAAATTTAAGAATTCTTTATATTATTCTTTCTCCCCCCTTCTTTAAAAAAACACAAATATTATTCTGTATCTTTTCTCGTATGACATACATTTTAAATTTTATCTATTGTTAAAAATATTCATTGTGAAAAAAACAAACAAAAAAAACCAGCAAACAGATTATTCAATTTCATTCCACTCAATATCGAATTAAAATCTTAATGTTGTTATAACTTGGTCCAATCTGATGACGTGATCAGCATTAAATCGTACAAAAGAAAACAGTGTAAAAGACCACCACTGCCATTTAGACAAATGTTCCATCATAGTATAATATCATGTCAAGCATACTTTAATCTTTATTTAGGTTACCAGATCCATTTGGAGAAAATTATTATTATTATTATTATTATTATTATTATTATTATTATTATTATTATTATTATTATTATTATTATTATATATTGTTATTAAATCTTAAAATAAAATAGTTGTTTATTATAAAACGATCCATTTTAAGAAGCAGTATCAAACAAAATCATTAATGACTGTTTTCCTGAATTTATCAAATACAACAAGGGTTAATCTGGTAATAAGTTTTGTTTATTTTATTAATATTAATTAATAAACAGCCAAGATTATACATGTCTTATTCCAGACAGCATTAAACGGCTGATCTAGAGATTATGGGCACGATAAGTCTGTAGAACTGTGCACATAAAATATGCTTTACTGTAAATCGAAAAGGAAGAAACGCCTCTCAAAAATAGTGCTTAACTTTGTAACAACAAGAGATTTAAACGGAATGTTGGCTGTGTTTTTAAATTCCTTGATTTAAAATAAAACAAAACAAAACATTAATTCATTCATTCATCTAGTTATATAATTAAATAGTCCAAAGTGAAAGAAAAAAAAGAAAAAAAAAAAAAAAAAAAAAAAAAAAAAAGAAGATGAAGAAAAAGAAAAGAAAAGAAAAAAGAAAGAAACTGAAAAAAAGAAAAATAATAATTACTCCAGTCTTCCACCTTTATATAACAGATATTTAGAGAAGCTAGGATGGCTCATGAAATTATTATACCGTAATTCAGTTTTGCATTTATTATTTTATTTTGTGCAAATGGAGTTTATACTCTTTATGAAAGATTTTTCTTATTTAGCAGAGAAGTAACCACTGTTTTGTTAAAACCATCTTTGATTTAATGCCAATGTTTTTAATAAAATATTTTCAATGTATCGCAATTAGTTTTGCTTTGATTGCTTTTTGTTGTTGATGCTGATGTTGTTGTTGTTGTATGCTGTTGTTATTATAATTATTAGTTCCTTTATTTATTTATATATTTTATTTTCAGGAAAGTAAAATTACTTTCTAATATTGTATTTTCCAGAGTCAGGTATATACATTTTTTAAACTGAAGTTTTAATAATAAATAGAAATAGATAGATGGACAGACAGACAGGTAGAGGTGAGACGAGTAAAAAGAAAAAAAAAAAAAAGACATGGAGATGAAAGCGACTAAAAGGGAGAGAATTCACTGTCACAATTTTACGATATTGTCGATGCTACTAAAATTGAAATTTTATATCTACACTAGAATTCGACTCATTACATAATACGAACCTTATTATTGAACAATACTGAAGACAAATAATCTGTCAATGTGTTTTAGCTTATTCTATAAATAGTAATGATTTTAATAAACGTATCAGTAAAAATCTCTTGTTTTGTTCCGAACATTTATGACCACAGTAAGCACACACTTTAGCAGTCCTCTTTCTGAATTACGTAAAAAATTTCCGTGCATTATTTTACCACTGGATTAGCAAAGGCCGCGACTGATGCGTTCCTGTCTATTCCCACAAAATCCCATCATTTTGCGGAAACGGATTTCGTCCGTTATTTATTCGATCAGTATTGTTACGTCATTTTTGTTAGAAATAGCCATTAATATTAAAACGTGTTTCATTCGTCCGTGCTGCTCGAGTTCGATGTCTTAACCAAAGCGCCAACCTGACTGATAAATCTTCCACCGTTGAACTTTAAATTATATACTTGTCAGTCTGACTAATAACCAGGCGTGTAACCTCAATTAGGACACGGTCCGAAGGGATCCAAGTACGTATTGAGCGTGGGAGAAAACGAATGCAATGGTTCGGTATTAATTTCAGTTCAAACCCTTCGTCATGCGTAACGACAGCATTGAGAAATTAGGGGAATGTTCAGTTTTTTATGACATTAATCACTGTTGTGGATTAAAATTCTGGGAAGTGTAGAAATGAACCACTGAACGCAGAAACGATTCCTCGATACATTTTATTATTAAAAGTTAGTTATAAAATATCAGTAACGTGTTTGATATGCAAAACACATTAAACGTAAGTCACAGACACTTGTGATCGCAGTGTTATCGGTTTCACTGATGACAGGGCACCGGTCAATTTTATTTTTTCAAGATATTCCAAGTAAAGTTCTAAGTCGTATTTTATCTGCTAAAAATTTTGTCTAATCTGCCCACAAAGCTGTGTTACAGGCCATCCTAGTGCTGACATAATCAAACAGCAGCATGACATATTTTACCTTCTCGTAGATTTAAAAAAGCAAATCCCTTTGATAAATAGGAATTAGTCAGAGAGCAGTTGCCGAAATGAAATATGCATATACATATATATGTTACATGAACGTACATTAGTTTGTCGCCATTATTAATTTATACTTCTTTTTTTCTTTCTGATAGTTTCTATATTCGGTTAAGAACAGATCAACACAGTTTTTATTTTAATTTTTATTAGGTTTTAAATTCAGTTAAGAATAAATGAATACCGATTTTAAGTTTTATACCTCAACGAAAATATACCGTTTTCGACATTTCCAATCTAAGAAAAACATTTATGAGTCTGAAGTTTACAATTTATTTGATCAAGGGAAAGCATATCTGGCTTTGTGAAAAATAAAGCTTCTAATTCAGTTTGAAGTAATTTTATTAGTAAATGTCTCTGACTGGCCGACTGGTACAGACATATTACACGTTGTCGTGTGGTACATAAAGTTTTCCAAAAAAAACGAATAGCTCTTTACGTCGGTAATAAATGTTATGGACCATTCCAAATTTCTGTTGCGATGTACATAAAGGGCGATGAATCATTATCAGATAACGGATATGCCTAAAACTAATGTGATTTCCAGGCAAGACGAAAATCCCCGAAGAGTATTAATATTTCGTGCAAATGGCTAATGTCTGAAATATTCTTGTCTAGGACGAAAAGATGCTGGTCTGCATTAGGGCAGGTCTAAATAACTATTAGGATCGATGCTACAGATTTCAGTGGGAACATGCAGCGTAAATTACATATATATATGATAAGTTCTGAATTATCTTCTTTTTCAAGAACAAAACTCAAAATATAATTAAAACGTGTTTTTTTGTGTTCTAATATTTTGACCTAAGTGTGTACAGGAGGAGTGCTTCAATACAGAGAATGTAACTACCACAAAACTGCACCTCGCGCTATAGTATTCCATAAAGGTTTCATCTTTCTGTATTAGATTCATTAATATTGATAATATAGTAAAGACTGTGTGTACGTTTGTGTGTGTGTTTGTGGTGCAAGTCTATGTATATTTATGGATGGGAGCATGTATGTGTCAATCTTTGCAAACATATAGATAGGTAGTGATGAAAGTGTTGTCTGCCCACAGTTGATCAAAATTAAAACAGTTTAAACATGAACAGATAAATCATTAGGATTACATTGACCTATCACTCAGTAACGTGTGTTTTAACGTTTCTGAATTTACTGAAGATGTTGTTGTAGTAGTCTGTGTTGGAATCGTTTCTAGGAATAGAAATCGCTAAAATTAGTAATTTAATACGTTAGCTAATGTGACTCCATCCGTGTGTAAGATTAAAGAACAAACTGGTAAAATACATCAACACTGTCTTGACGTCTGTTTTAAATGATTGCTTAGTTATAAGTGTTGTAGAGTAACAGCTTAAAATGAACAAGTGTGTTTATGTATGTGCGTGTGGGTTCTGTGAGAGAGAGAGAGAGAGAGAGAGAGAGAGAGAGAGAGAGAGAGAGAGAGAGAGAGAGAGAGAGAGAGATTAAAAGGAAAATATGAGATTAATTATAATTTTTGAAATCTGTTGTCTTTATATTAATAACTAAACACTTTCAATCAGTTATTCTTTTTGGGGGAAAAAATGCTAACAAAAAACCCCAAAATATTATTAAATAAATAAGTAAATAAATAAATAAAATAAATAAAAAATTAAATAATAAAATATTTTATCCCCAACACGTTAGATAATCATAGAAGCATTTCCTATTAAACAAATAAATGAAATAAGTAGTTAAAATCTTTGCAGTTATAAAACATTTAATAACACTGTTGGACAAAAAAGAAAAGGTGAGAATCATAAAATCAAGGTCGTTGCTTTTAATAGTTTTATGGAATCGTATGGTGTTAAACATACCAAAAATACATCGAGTAGACTCGTATTATGTCAGTCGATGGTTTTTCTCTTTTGGGGCACGAATAACCCAACACAGTAAACTTTCCATGAAAATAAATACCTTACTTCAAACAGACAGAACGTTCAAGTATTCCATTCGATTCGATTCGTTATTAATTTGTCGTTCGATGAGCAGACGGTATGTAATCGCGTCGTTCAACGAGAATATAGATGAAGTACCACAAAGAACCCGAGGAAACCGAAACTGCCAAGTCCATTTCGATAACCTCTGGCAATTTTTGAAGTACTTAGAACAACAAAATGAGAAGATATTTCCAGATTCTCACAAACCTCCAATAATTTTTCTGCAGTGATGAGATGGTCATTATTTCTAGATGCACTAACTGTTACTTATATCTAGTGTCAAGAAACATGTTTGAATTTTTTTTTTTTTTATTGCCTACATGTGGCAGAAATCAAGTGAAAAAATAACATAATAATAATGATGATGATGATGGTAACAGCAGGAATAACAAAATGCACTATGAACTGACTAATGTTTATTGTAGTTGCGTACCTTTACTTACAAAATGTACTGGTTCTACCAGATATTTTGTACAATAGATATTAAATAAAAATATTAACAATAAAAACAACATTCCATTACATGCTATGAAAAAGCAACAAAATATTTATACTGTAGAAAAACACTAAATGAAGTCTAACAAAAAAGCTCAAGTAAATTTTGTTAATATCCAAGTATTTCATAATGGACACCAATGTTTACAACTAATAAAGTATAGCAATAAAATAAAGCCTTAAGATTAATAAAACTAGTCCCCTCAATTATATAATTTCTTATAGAGAAAGAACAAAAAAATTAAATAATAATAATAATAATAATAAAGAAATCATTAACAATATAAATTGTATTTTACATGCCAACTTGTTAGTATTAAAACCAAATAACAAAAAAACAATGACTATTAACAATAATAAATAAAAATATAAATATAAATGAAAAGTATAAAAACAGAAGAAAAAAAACAAAACATGTATATACAAAATGTATTTCTATTATTAATTTGCAAATGATACAGCTTTTTGAATCATAATAAAATTATGCTAAGTAAAAACATAAAATTAAAACACAGAAATTTAATATAACTCAACAAAACAAATACTATGATAAATTATAACAAACAGATAGCCAGTGGTGTTTCAACATTTCTTTTGAGTTATTTTCCCCAAATATTTTTGACAATTAATGAATAACAGACACTCATATTCAAACAAAATTCTGCTTTAAATGGCTGCTTGCAAAACGTTAAACAAACTGATATGGCACCTTTTCCTTCTTACTGCAATGCTAAGGTTAAAAAGTAATAATTATAAAAAAAAAAACATTTACCCTTATAAAAAAACTGTTTTCATTAAACGTTTTGGAATCTAGGTGCATTCACATCCAAATGAATGTTCAAGATGCTTTAATATCTATCAGTAACAGAAAGATCAGATTCATTTTGTGAGGGTTTGTATGGGTTAATAATTTGCAAAGATGTCCCAGGTCTGATGCAGCAACTTTTTCTATAAAACGAGCAGTTTGGAAATGCAGAGAGTAAAATTTCATGGTGCATCTGAGAGGGCTGCCACTCCCGGGAGTTCTTTACCTGTAATTATATAATTTACAAATAAATAAATAAATAAATAAATAAATAAATAAATAAATAACAATTTAAATAACATATTTTAAACAAATTATTTCACAAAATGATGGCAACAACACATTATAATACATAAAAATATATCCATCTGGAATTAAATTTGGAAATTTTGTTTTCTTCATTCTTCAGTGTGTCTTATCCAAATTAGAGTAAATTTAAATTTATTTTTTCTGTGACAAACTGTGCTTCTTGCCATCTGTTTTTCTAGTCTTTTGATATGAAAATAATTACTTTTATTTAATTACTAATTTTATTACAGCTTTAGGACAATTAAAAAAAAATAATAATAATAAAATAAAAGAATAATAAAAATAAAAAAATAAAAATAATAAAATAACAATAATAAACCTCAGAAGTATATAGAATATATTTTGACTATTTCTTCATATGACACTTTAAATAAGAGTCTCTATTTTGAAGCTGTTTACCTTCTAAAAGTTCCAGACTTGCTCCTCCTCCAGTACTGACGTGGCTGACTTTTTCTTCAGCTCCATACTTGGCACAACAGGTAGCTGTGTCACCACCACCTGAAATTATTATTATTATTATTATTGTTATTATTATTATTATTTATTGTTATTGTTATTGTTATTATTATTATTTATTGTTATTGTTATTCTTGTTGTTATTATTATTTTTTAAAATTAAAATCTTAACATTTTTCAATATATTATTTTCAGTAAAATAATAATGATAAAATATTCATGAAGACAGCACTATAGGTATCATTTAATTTATCTTAATAATAAAAATATTAACATGTTTTTGGTGTTATTATATTATTATAACAACAACAATGATAATGATTATAATAATTAAAACTAATAATAATAATAAATAAATAAATAAATAAAAATAAATAAATAAATTAAAAAAAATTCTTTTTATACCAATAATTGTTGTGCATCCTTTTTTTGTAGCACTCACAACAGCATCCATAAGTGCTTTGGTTCCATTGGCAAAATTTGGAAACTCAAACACACCTGGTGGTCTGTGTGAAAAGAAAAGTCAAATCTTTGTTATTTATTATCTATTTTAATAAAATGTAAATTTTACAATGGCAGTTTTAACAATCAGTTTTGATGGTGTATACTAACAATTTTTACAAAAACATTATCAAAAGACAAAAGACAGGAAAAAATTGTTTTAATTTTAGGCCTTCAACATAAATAAAGAGAATTTTGCTACAAAAAATTGGCAAAAGAGGTTGATGGCATCAAAAGATTTGAGGAAGAAGCTTGATGAAAAAAATAACAGTAACAATAACAATAACAATAATAATAATAATAATAATGATAACAGTAGCAACAATAACAAAAATAACAATAATAAAAGAACTGATTTATATTACAAACCCATTCCAGACAATTGTCTTAGCTCTACCAATGGCTTCAGTGAAGGTTTTAATTGAATCTGGACCAATATCAAGACCCTGTGAAAAATGAGAAATGTTTTAAATATTTAAAAACAATTCTTATAAAGATAGATATAAATTATTTTTAAGTAAAAACAAAAATTACTTTAAAAGAACCAATCAAAATTTTTTTTTTTTAAATTAAAAATTAAAAAGATAATAGAATATAAAATCTCCAAATTATAGTTAAAAAACAAAAACACATATATGAAAGAAAAAAACCAATTATATTTATGTTAAAGATTTTTGTACAGCAAAATCAATTTACCAAAAAATAAATAATTACTAAAAAAAAAAGTACTATACTCACTAAATGGCCTTCAGGGATACCTGAAGAAACAGTTGCCTTGCCAACACTGGCATCCTCACCAAACTTGCTGCCTGTTACAAAGTCTGATGGGAGGTGAATTTTCACATTGTTTTTAGCTGCTTTTTCCATCAGTTTGTTAATGATCTTAAAACCTTCTTCATCAAATAAAGAGTTTCCAATCTGAAACATGCAGTGCATTAAATAATTCTGCCATCTGCATCAACACATGCACATTTAATTAAACACAAAAAAAAGAAAGAAAAATCTGATAATATTATCTTGTGTTTTTTTTAAATTATATCTAAAATATAAATAAATAAATAAACAAATCAAAAAAAAAAAAAAAAAAAAAAGGGAAAAGGAAATTCCAACACAAGTAATCATAATATTATGGGGATTAATTAACTCAAAAATTACAGGCCCACAGTTTATAGGAATAATACAAATTTCTTTTCTTTTTTTCCTTGGTAACATTTACCAGTCACAACTCTTCAACCTTAAACTGAGTTGTTTAAATTCACACCCATGTGATAATTATTTAAAACCTTACCTCCATTTTTCTGATAGCTTTAAGGAAGGTGAAAGCCATGCCACCCCCTATTATCATCTCATTCACTTTATCCAACATGTTTTCAATGAGTTGAATTTTGTCAGCAACCTTTTGCACTGAAATAATGTAAAAATATAAGTACAGAAAAATATATATATAATTAAATTTGGTGTTCAAATACAATAGCATATTTAAAAATGTTACACAACTCTAAGAAAAACAGTATGTATTTTAAATTTTCTTCTAATTACAATATACTGAATCAGACAAGTAACTACTTATTTCCTCAGCATATAAGCTTTTCAAAACAATTTATTAAATCCATTTTAACATTTATATACTACAATACAAAAACCTCCAGCTTAGAATGATTAAATCACATATATAACTTAGAAATAATATTACAGAAACTTGTGGTCTTTTAAATAGATATTTAAATAATAACAAAAATAATAATAATAATAATAAATATGTCAATAAAAAATATTTTAAACATACAAACCCTCCAAGAATGGCAAGGAATGGTCTGTCTGGGTTTTCCAGTGCTTTGGCAAAATAATCAAGTTCTTTTTTAAGTAGAAACCCTGCAGCTTTCTGTGGCAGCTTACAGCCAACCATGGAACTGAGAACACACAGATATTTTATCATTCTAAGCTTTTAAAACATTCTGATCATTTATATAATTTAAACACACTCATCACACAATTATGAAATAAGCATTTTAACTATATTTTAAAATAGAGAACTTCATCAATCACTGTCGATTTAAAATGAAAATTTTGTAAATTTTTATATTAGGATATATAACATTTTAAGATAGAACATTTTAAAAAGGACGATCTGAAAACTGTTCATTCTACAATAAAGCAAGACTGTTGTGACAGAGATTAATAACATAACAAGACATTTAATAACAAAATTATAAAATTTTAAATAAACAAACAAACAAACAAATAAAAATCAACAGAAAACACCCACCTGTGAGCTCGGTGAGCTGTGCCGAATGCATCATTAACATAAATATCACCAAGTTTGGACAGTGAAGCTTGGAAAGCTTGGATCTGTTCTTGAGTGGCTTTTATCTGAAATTTGAAATTTGTTTTATTAAAAAGAAAAATACAAAAAGTCATTAACCCTTACCCACTAAAAAATATGAAACAAGAAAAACAACTAAAAATAAAAGTATCATTTAACCACCATTTAAAAGCCAGAAAATATATCATTTCACCATAACACTGTCAAATCTACTTAAGTATGTAGAATAATTTATTTGCAGGGTGTTTTTCAAATAGCAATTAACAATTTGCTGCATATTACAAAGACATCGATCTAAATGATTTATCTATATCTATATATATACACACACACAAAAAAAAACTTGATAATGATCTTCATCTTTTAACCTATACAAAATTAAATAAAATAAAATAAAATAAATAAGTAATAATGTTGGGTTATTTAGCATTAACAAAAGTCTGGTGTTTCACATGAAAGCAAATATATACCTTCTGCCCACCAGCATCAACTCCTTTACCCTCCTCCTCTACATGGAAACGGAGATTCTCCAGGAGAATGATGGACCCCTGGGCAGGTTTGCCACAGGCAGATTCCACCTCAGGCCCCACACAGTCTTTGAGAAATCTGATGTCCCTGAAGAATACAGAAAAACCAAAATTTCCATTATAATTATCATTTTTGTACTGTCCATGTTTAATATAAATATTTTAATTTTATGTTCCATATGCTGGAGATTAACAATCCTTTACATACATATTAGGCTGTATTACTTGCCAAAAAAACCCATAAAATATTAAAGGAAAACTGCAATATTTTTTATCATGTGATTCTTATGCTTTCTGCTGAACGCATACACTGCATAAATACTCTATGTGATCAATCCTCAATAAAATAAAACTAATTAAAATAAAAGCCTTCTATATTATAAATTTCACAAACACCAACCAGAAAGGGACCTAATTCTGCTTCTTCAGCTATATTTTCAGAAGTTTATTCTCTTCATCTTTAGACTTGAGTAATGTTCTTATTTATTATATTTTATCCCATTATTATAAAAATAAAAAAAAAAAAAAAAAAAAAAGAAAAAGTTGTTATTAAGTATAAAATGTTAATTAAATGTCAATTCCTAAAATTACATTTATTACAAGTCTACATACTTTCCAAGGAGTTTTTTCAGTTCGGGTACAACGGGAGCCAGGGAGAACTTCTCATTTCGCTGACCATCAGGTCTGCCCAGATGACTCATCAACACAACCGACTTGGCTCCTTTATCAAGTGCATATTTTATTGTGGGTATGGCAGCCACAATTCTATTTTAAAATAATAATAAAAACAAGTTTTAAAATATAATACCCTTTTTCTATTTATACAAAGTAACAGAAATAATATTAAAAATAGAAAAAAGGGAAAACTAAATTTTTGTAAATTATTAAATGTTATAAATAATCAGGATTTGAATTCTATTTGAATTATTTAACTTAAAAGTAATCTGTACCTTAAATTAATATTATTAGTTTCAAATATTTTTATTCACAAACCAAATATCATTGATAACTTTTGTTTCTTAGCATATGCGATGTTTTCATTAAAAAATATTTTGTAGTAGATGCTAAATAATGAAATAATTACTCAATATATTAGTGAACTTGTTATACAATGACATCATCTGGTCTAAAATAACTGATCATTCATTAATTAGTTCAATTAAAAGACATTATTATACTGATTACATACATACCTCTGATTATTTGTAATTTGACCATCTTTCAAGGGAACATTGAAGTCAACCCTTAAAATAAATATGATTTATACGTGATATTAAAGTTCACATAAAATCAGTCTATCCACACATATCTGTTAGACTGCTAAAATGAATATTTTATTACCAAAGAGCTCTAGGTAAAATGCTTCATTATTTCATAATTACACTACTAAAATTATGTGGAGAAAAACACAATAAAAATCCAACAGAATCTATAAAAATTGTGAATATTTTCTTTTGATATTCAACTTTTTAAAACTCCCTCTATGTTTCTGTATTAAAACACTTTACAGCTTATTCAAGCACTGCAATGATTTTTATTCAGACCACAAATGGTATCTACTTAGCCAGGATTTAAATTGACTCATTATGATGTGAAATGCCCACAACAACAAATAAAAAAAAAAATAATAATAATAAATAAATAAATAAATAAATAAGGAGAAGAAGAAAGAAAACAGAACTTATTTATTTATTTTTTTATTTATTTTTTCACGTTATTACATTTTTTGTAAATTGATGAATTGTGTGCAGTAAAAATTCTTTATGACATATTATACATTGCTAAAAAGACACTGGTAAAGCTTTCTGCTTTGATGAAGTTTCATATTCAATAGAAACACCCAACAGTGATGTCAAATGTTTATATCTGGCACGAATCCTAACAAGTTCATCAAAGAAAATTTCATTCGTTACATCATCAAGTGGGAAGGAAGTAATCATTTCATTCAATCCAGTAAGGCATTTTTTAATTCGCGGTTTAACGTCACTATTCTTCAGTATTAACTGAACTATTTCTATATATCCCGTGTAGAATCCTATCTCAGCAGCTACTGACAAACCTTTGTCAAATCCAAAATTGTGTCCATCAATTAATCCAACACGCTGACCTTTCTCAAGGCCTTCAGAAAATCCAAATTCAGAACTTAAATTTTCGGCCATTCTCTAAATAGAGAGCAACCAAAGTATGTCAAAAATTAACAGAGAGTCGCAATACGGTCAGACAACCTAGTTCTGTAAACACAGTTTAATTAAACAGATTAGCAAACTGTTCAAACTTGGATAATCTTCAGCAACAGATTTACATTTCAAGGTCACTATTCGTAAACTAGAAGTCAAGGACGCAACCGGTATGTTGCTAATGCAGACAAAAAAAAGCAAATATATGTGATCAAAATACTTACCGTATTAAAACTCTTTTACCTTTTACATCAACTTGATCTATACTAAGTTTTTTAAGTGCCATCTTAATTTATGTCAATAAAAAACAACGGTTTAAATATTTCGTTAACAGCAGAACGTAATGATTTTTAACAAACAAGGAAAGGTAACTCTGATGATCCAATTTACAAGGCTACAATGGTATCCCAAAATAATTAAATATCAGAAACTAAAGAAATTATATTCAGTTAAGGAAAATTTTAAATGTTTTAATGTCAAAATAGCAGTTAAGTAGAAAATTGAAATGATATGATTTATGGGAAGAATTACCACATGCAGTTATTTTATGTAAAGATAGTTTGTTACATTTCTTCAATATCCACATTTACTCTCGAGTGTATGTATAATATCTTTCTTATTGTTTTCTTTTTTGCTAAAACAAAAACAATAAAATTAATTTTTGAAAAACTGTCTGATATTAAAACTGTTTGATGTTAAACGTATTATTGGTGAATTCAACAGAATGTTGTTGAGGAACAATAACACTAAAGGAAGGAGCTTTCAACAAAAAGGTGGAAATGTGGAACTGCAGAATTAAAACAAATATATATACATTTCCGGAAATCACTTCCTGAAACAAAATTTGTGAAAATATAAAAAAAAAATTGATGTTGAACAAGACACGTACGTGATATTCAGTGCACACTATGGCTTGCCTGTCAACCACACCTGAATCTTCTATATTTAATTATTAATTTTTATAGAAAGTAGAGTTTTATATGATTGTTCTGAAAAACACTGACACAGTGAGTGAGTGACAGTGACTCTTGAGTGACACCGAAAGCGAAAAGAAGTCTCATATCGAGATAAGACGAAATAGGAGTAGTCCTTTCCATTTGAGACTGACATCTAGAATACATATTTGTAAGTCTAAGCTGCACGTTTTTAAATTATAACATAGAATAAATCCATAGTAATTTCAAGTCTTATTTTCTTAATAATTAAGAATCACTATTATCAAAATAATGCAAGATTTATTTAAGTTTTAGCATGAACACCACGTATTTTATTTGTAAAGTAAGTAAGCTACTTACTTTTGTTTTACTATGCCTTACAGATGTAAAGATGAATAATATAAGCTCATAGGAAACATACATACAGTTACAAAATAGTTTATTGCGTTAAAAAAAAGAAATACATTTCAAAATCTCTTATTTAAATTTAGAGTGATGGATCAACATGATGATCAAGATGATGGCTCTGAATCCTTGTCTGTACGTCCAAAAGCTCGCAGCACTGATCTTGTTTCAAATATAACAACATCATCAGACCAGCTGACAACCAAGTCTAGTGATTCACCTGCCACCAGTTCAAAAGGAAGTGCAGGTTCTCCATCAAAGTCACTTTGTTCTTCCACATCTACCTCATCAGAAAACATGCCATCAGCACAAGAAATGAAGGTGATACCTTACTTTATTTTATTATTATTATTATTATTATTATTATTACACCTTTATATTTAGACATTATTTTTTTTAATTCTTAAGTTAAGGTACAAACCTTTTTAATGAATATTCGTTTGACTGAGCACAGTTTTAATTATTGTTAGATTATATGTTGTTTTGTTATCATTAAATTCAGCTTTGTTTTCTTCGATAAAATTAAAAAAAATATATATTTTGGAAAATAATTTAAGTGATTTATGAGTGCTACTACAAGTATCAAATAAGTAATATATATTATATATATTTAAATCTATTTTTTTCACTTAGTTATGTTACTTAAAAGTATGCATGATGCACATGAGTATTAAATCTGCACATAGTTCACCTTTTGCAGCAACTGATTTAAAGTGTATGTTCCTGTATTCTTGTAAAGGTTTTGCGAGATATAACAAAACTAGGACAATCAGACGAACCACCTCTTCTTGGTGGTGAGCTTGTTCATGGAAAAGGTAAAAACAAAATAATAATTTTTTCTGATGTCTTTTTAAACCACATAGATATTATTAAATAACTCAAAACTCCAGGTATCATTTAACAACAATATCAGCATTTGTAGTAATGAAATTGTTGTATCAGCTGGATATATATATATTTTTTTAGCACATATTGTAGAATTTTGTATTTTATCAGGTTTATATTATAAATTTTTTATTATTATTATTATTATTATTATTATTATTTTTTTTTATTATTTTTATTTTATTATTTTTATTTTTATTTTTATTTTATTATTATTTTTTTTTTTTTTTTTTTTTTTTTTGTGTTAGTTGATAAATGTATTTTGTTCTAATTTTAAATATATGTATTCTTGGCAGGTTATGATGTAACCTACTTGTGTCCATACAGTGGACCAATGAGAGGTTCTCTGACAGTAACAAATTATAAACTTTACTTCAAAAGTTCTGAGTTGGTGAGTTATTTAAAGCAGCCCATGTAGTTTTTCTCTATCAGTGACTTTAACCATCCCACTCTTTTTTTTATTATTTCTCACTCTCTTAACTTCTGTTTCTCCACTAAAATGATACATACTCCCTCATTTCTCATCTCTGACTTTCATGTTTATTAGTATGAGTAATCATTTTTGTAATTTCATTAAATATCTCTGACATATTCAAATTTTCAAAAAAATAATTATTTATTTTAATAATTGTTAATTGTTTTGGTTATTTTTCATTTCAAATAGGATTCTCCGTATATTCTGGATGTTCCTCTGTGTGTAATCAGCAGGGTTGATAAAATAGGGGGAGCAACAAGCAGAGGGGAAAATGCTTATGGAATAGATATATTATGCAAGGTGAGTATTTTTATTTGTTTTCTCTTGTTATTCAGATATTTATTTACTTTGTCTTTCAGAGAAATAAATTATACAGCAGTGAAAGAGCAATCATTTGATTTTAAGAAAATAATAAGAGTTATTTTTCTCAGTGTCTCCATGCTTATTACTGATAACATACAAGAATGTATTATGTGCTTTCTGTTATATAGGATTTTTCATATAAAACAGACTGTTTGTAATGAAGATGAGTAATCTGTGGAAGATTGTGATAAACTTTGTCTCTCTCAGATACTGTTGCTGTACAAAACTAGATTTCTGATGTTGAGTAAATGTTAATGTAAAACATGCAGCACAAATGTAAACAAATATTTGTATTGATGATGTATTGAATTTATCGCATTAACTTATTGAATTAATTGCTTTTTTTTATATTAAAAATGTAAAACATAACAATATATAGAAAATTATAATAGATCAAGACAAAAAGTGTTCTTTTATTATTAATTATTTGTTTATTTATTTATTTATCTGGTTGATTCATTTTTAAACTATTTTCTTTAAACTGATCTAATATTTTGTTTTCACAGGATATGAGAAATTTACGCTTTGCTCATAAACAAGAAAACCATTCTCGGAGACAAGTTTTTGAAAAAATCCAGCAGTATTCCTTTCCAGTCACAAACAAACTGGTATATTTTCACTTACTTTTGATGGATCAAAAATAATACTAATAAAATCATTAAAACAGACATAAACATATATATATGTTATTGATTCAGTTAAATAAATCTAATGTACAGTTTAGGCTTTATTTAAACAGCTGCAGAAAGTATAATTTACTTAAGACAGTTCTAACCAAACTGGCTTGTATTATTTGAATTAAACAATTTGTGTATATGTGTTAAGTACACAACTGTATCCTAGGCAGTTTAGTGCCCAACTGAAACCAAAATCTTTTAGTTTCAAGGAAAACTTAATATATCTAAAGAACACATTTACTATCTTTGGAAGTTTGAAAGAATGTATAAGATCTTAATTAAAATAACTAAAGCTCTTGAATTTAAATCTGTTGAATGTTTACAATTCTAGACATTGTTTGCATTTGAGTTTCAAGAAGATTATGGAGTTAATGGATGGAGAGTTTATGATCCAGCAGCAGAACTGAAAAGACAGGTATCTATAAATTTAAAAAAAAAAAAAAAATTGTGTTTGAAAATATTAAATCAATTTAGTCATTATATAAAATCTACTTAGCATACATTTCTTGAAGTTCCACAAAATGTAGACAATGAATTAGATATAAATATAAAAATAAGAATTCTCTGCAAAAATCTATATTAACATTAGTAAATAAGATTAATATGTAATGTCAATTTAGTGATCTTTCATCGGAGCAGTTAATTCTTGGAAAGAGTTAGTAATGTGATGTGTTTTGGCAACAGCAAGATCTAAAGCCAATGTTTTAACTGTTTTAATATTATGTTCAGATTACCACCTTTTATAGTACATTATATTATTTGACATGTTGGTGGACAAAAATAATATTTAAATGGTGTTTTGATAATGAAATATTAAATATTAAAATTTGTATGCCAGTTTTTATAATTATAGTTAATATAATTAATGTTGTAAATACAAAATAGTTTTATCAGTTTTATTATGTTTTGCAGGGTTTGCCTACAGAAAGCTGGAAAATATCAAAACTGAATGAAAAGTTTGATCTCTGTGATACTTACCCTCCTGTTGTGAGTTTTCTTAATTCTTTTTCTGTGTCTCTTCTCTCTGTGTAATCTCCCTTTAACTCCTCACTTCACACACACACATGCATACACACATATGCACACAGAGAGAGAGAGAGATAGATAGTTAAAGATATAGATATATAGACAGATAGATAGCTATTTGATTATTATCTGGTTATCAGATATAAGTCAATTAGTAAAAAGAAATAAATATATATATATATATATTTAATATTCTGTTTTTAACTCTCAGCTTGGATTGCCGGTTGCTGCTACAGAAGAAGAAATTAGAAGTGTAGCTTCATTTCGTACAAAGAATAGATTACCAGTGAGTTGTAGAAATTTTACAAATTTTACAGCATTTGATGTGACAGAATCTAACTAAATGTCAATACTAAAACAAAAATGTTGATTTTGGTATTTTGGAAATTAGCATTATGTATGTATGTTGCAGTCATCCTAGCAGTGTGCTTAGTAGCCCAACTCTGTATTGTCTTTTTTCTAAACTCAGTCTATCGACTGATTTAGTTTGGATGTTGAAACTTCTGCTATGGTTTTGGCATCAGTGAGACCTGCATGCTACTTCACAATATCAGATAGATACACATTTTACATCTGAATATTTGCCTTTTATGTTTTAAATCTGTAATTAACTTTCTGGTAGGTTTTGTCATGGATCCACCCAGAGAGTCAGGCCACCATCACCCGGTCAAGTCAACCAATGGTGGGTGTGGCAGGCAAGCGTAACAAAGATGATGAACACTACTTGCAGCTGATCATGGATGCCAATGCTCAGTCACACAAACTGTTCATTATGGACGCCAGGCCAAGTGTGAATGCAGTCGCAAATAAGGTTTGTGTAAATTTTAAATTATTTGGTTTTTTAATCATTTATTTTTGAAATTTTAATTAAAAAGAATTCCCCACCACAAATTTTTTTTTTATATATAAATAAAGTATTTTTCTGCAGTGTCAGTTTACATTTGTTGCAATGAATTAGTTGAAAAGTAAATATTTTTATAAAAATTATTAGGATAATATTTTGAATATTATTTGTTTTATAGACAGTATTTAATATGACAGATTTGCAACAATAAACATTTGGAAAATATACCACTTTCAACATTTCATCATCCAAATTAACTATGAAAAAAATAATAATAATAATAATAATAATAAATTCTTAATATTTTTCATCTTGTATTAATAAAAAATATAAGAAAAAAATTAAATTTATTAAAAATAAGTATAAGTAACTCTTTGTTCAGTTTGTGAAAAATTATTATTATTTATTTTTTTTTCACTGTACTAGAGTTTGGTCTGAATCTGACATAACAATACTATGTTTTATCAGAGACAAAACAAAACAATTAAAAACAGATACATATATATATTATTTATTCAGGCTCGTGGTGGAGGGTATGAGAATGAGGATGCCTACCAGAATGCTGAACTGATATTTCTAGACATTCATAACATTCATGTAATGAGAGAAAGGTTTGTAGAAAATATTTTATCAAAAAATGTTGTTATATATCAATTTACATATTTCTTCATTATCATTATTTTGTTTCACTTTCTATCTAATTATAAAAACTTTTTTAGATAAACAAAGGATTCTTTAAAATTTTCAGTAAATTAAGTAACTGCTAAATCTATTACACAGATAAATGTATTCTGTGTGGTAACAAATAATATTAATTGTTATTTGAGGAGAATGTAGCTCAAGATTGATTTTAAAACAGTCAGTGAGTTACTTCCAACAAAAACCCTGTAATAGTTTCTGTGCATATAACAGCACTCTTTAAGCCAATTAATAAATGAAGCTCAGCTGTGGATTTCATGCTCAGATATCATTATACAAAATCCTAATTATTATTATTAAAGTGTTGTCATTGAATTAAAATTTATTTATGACTGGGCAAATTTTAAAATCAGTGTTTAGATAATAAAGAAAGCTTCAACTGTTTTGTTTTCAGTTTGAGGAAACTTAAGGAGGTTTGTTTTCCTTTGGTTGATGAAGCCCACTGGTATTCTAACATTGAGTCTACACACTGGCTTGAACACATAAAAGTATGAATTACATCAATATTTCTGCATACAAGAAAAAGAAATACTTAAATTATTAAATTAATATTTTTTTAAATTTTACTTTAAATTTTATTAACTAAGAACACATTTATGATATTCTTTCATATTTTGATGTAATATTTTTGGGTTATTTAAGGTGTCTTAGCAACAAAGGCAGTTTTTTGCTCCATTATCTGAGGGATACCTTAATGAAGTGAAATTTACTAATGGATAAACATCTAATAGTTTACAGTTGTTCTTATGCATATAAATAAAAATGTTCAATTAATATTACTGTTACATTCATTAAGAATTCAAACTCCTCAAAAAATATGTTTAATTTTTATATATTTTTTCTTCTTCTTTTCTTAAAACAGAAGAAAACAAAATGATTGAAATGTTTTCTTTGTTATTGTTCTGATTATTTAATCTTATTTTATGCTTATTTTCAGCAAATCCTGGCTGGTGCTGTGAGGATAGCAGACAAAGTGGAGACAAACAAAACTTCAGTTTTAGTTCACTGTAGTGATGGCTGGGATCGCACTGCTCAGGTTAATGTTTTATTTATTTATTTATTTATTTTAAATAGAAAAAAATGTAAAACTTTGGTATTGATTTTGCAAATCATATAATATATTTTGTTATTTCCTCTGTATAGCACACCCTAAGTTGATGTTGCTGAACTAAAATATTTCTTTTGTTTAAAAATACTGTATAACTGAAAAACTAGAATGCTATGATTTGAGTTTTCCAGTGATTTTAAAAGTAATAAAATATAATAGTAATGAAAAATGTTATACTTCATTTCACAAACTATAACAAAAGCAAAAATAAATAAATACATAACTTAAAAAAACAAAAAAACATCCTGTTTTAATTTAATATTTGTTGTTTTTTCATTACAATTATTATCATTTATATTATTACTTCTAGTTAACTGGTCTTGCAATGCTGATGTTGGATCCATATTATCGGACTCTGACTGGATTTGAAGTGCTCTTAGAGAAAGAATGGACCACAATGGGACACAAGTTTGCACAGGTATTTTTGTTTCATATTTTTTTTAGTTTAAGCATTATTTTTTAACAACTCCATTTACAAATGAGTGTTGTAATATCCCAGGATTAAGAATTAAACAACTCAGATTTTAATATTAAAAATGATTTTTTTTTTTTATAATTGTTAATTTCAGAGGGTTGGACATGGTGAAGACAAACATTCAGATGCAGATCGGTCTCCAGTCTTCTTACAGTTTATTGACTGTGTGTGGCAGATGACAAAACAGGTAAATTATTTTATGATTCATTATACTTAGAATATAAAAAACAACATTTTTATTTTATTTTATTTTTTTTAATAGCACAAACCTGTAACAGTGATTTAATTGATTTATTTTCTTATACATACTTTTCTTTTACATTTATTGTCTTAATTTAACTCACTTAGATTTTGAAATATGATTCACAACCCATTTTTGTATATTTATATTTTTATATAGTTTTTAAATTTTCAGTTTCCAAATGCTTTTGAGTTTAATGAACATTTTCTCATCACCATACTGGATCATCTCTACAGTTGTTTGTTTGGCACATTTCTCTGTAACTCTGAGCTACAAAGAGTTAAAGAGGTATTTTTTGTAATTATTATTATTAGTAGTAGTAGTAGTAGTATTAGTAGTAGTATTATTATTAAAAAAAAAGTTGTTTTGCACAATTACTATTCAATTAATGACATTCAGAGGGTTAAAGATCTTTTAACTAAGAAGAAAGTTCTTGGTATGGTTTTATATCAGAGCTCACAAATTCACTGTATTTATTGTGTACTGTCTGGAATGGGAAATAGCTCATTCTGAGGACTAAAGAGAATTGACCTTATAACCCATTACTCTTCAGGCACAGTCATAGCTAAATCATTAAAACTTGGCAAGTTTATAATATTACACAAAAATTCAAATATATCAGTAAAACATGCAATCCACCAAGAAGATTTGATCCTGAAACCCTGAGATGGGTGTGCTAACACATCTCTGTAATTTCAGAGTGTAAAAGAGAAAACTGTGTCTCTGTGGTCATTCATCAACTGTCAGCAGGAAGAATTCACAAATCCTCTGTATGCTGTTTATCTTCATCAACACATCTTGTTTCCGGTGGCTACCTTACGCAGACTTGAACTCTGGACTGGCTACTACTGCAGGTGGAATCCTCGAATGAGACCACAGGTAGTACTTTCATATCACAGCATTTAAAAAATCTATTTATTTATATATATCTGTCATTAATTACTGATGTTTTAATAGTAAATTGTAAGTATAATGACCTGTTATTATTATTTCTTATTATTATTGTCATTTTCATCAACTTCATTATTATTACTTGACATATCATGAAAATCATATATTTATCTCATTGTTATTTGTATAATCAATACTATAATCTTTGTCATGTTAATATTATCATTATTATCATTTTTATTGTTATCATCATTAGTATCACTATTTTTTGTTTTTGTTCTTGTTATCATTGTTTTATTTATTTATTATTATTATTATTATCAATATTATTATTTTTCAGCAACCTCTACATCTACGTAACAGAGAGCTGTTGGCTTTAAAGAAACAGTTACAGAAGAAGGTAGAGGAGATGGAAAGAGAACTCAAGTCCCGTAATGCACGTTCAGCTCTTCAACCATCACCACCAAGAGTTTCCTCCCCTGTCACTGTATGACTAAAATAGTTTTCTAAGTTATTTTCATCCCTACTAGCCAGAAGTTCACTTGTCTGTCACAGTACAACAGAACTGGTTCTGTAATTTCTTGTTCTCCATTGTTTATCTACTCTCAGTATTAGACTGACTGTATATTCTGAAAATATGAAGCCATGTAATCATTAAGAATTTTTGTAAAGATTTGTATCTTATTTATAGGGCTGTAAATATATTAACCTTTATGTTACAATTAAAACATTATATCTTTCAAGTCATTAGCAATATCCAGTATACTTTAATATGACCCAAAAAAAAAAACAATCATTTGCTTTTAACAAATGGTTTTCTGCCACTATAATTATCTTATTTTATAATTATTAGTTCATATTATTTAATTATGACTGGGCTTTATATAATTATCAAGCATTTTAATCACAAAAGCATTAATCTTAAATTTTACCCTTCTAGCCATTTCAGTTTTCATTATTTTACTGAATATTAACACATTATTGTTACATTCTGTTCAGGGTTTGAAAACCAAGGATTTCTGAGGAATTTTTGGCCAAACTGGACACTCAAAAGTTACATGAATCCACTGACCAAACCAGATGAGTGGGATAGAGGGAGGGTTTAATGTGTTCAAAAACACTGATGTAGTGTCAGATTGGCATCCCTTACAGGACTCATTAAGATAAAAAATAAATATAACAGTGTCAGAATATTCAGAGTGTAATTAATACACACACATGCATATGCACCCATATATACGCATACATATTATCTATTTTTAATGTTTAGTTCTTCTCTGCCAATTAAAAACACCACTTCTTCAAGAATGTCTGGGTAAAACATAATTTTTATTCACTAAAAGTAAATTTGTCATTAAAACTTTTATTATTTATGTTACTACTACTGTTACTAGTACTGCTACTGTTACTAGTAGGATCACTGTAATAACCACATTTATTTGTTATTTATTTATTTATTAATTTACTTATTTATCACAAAATTCACAATTACTGTTTACCAAATTTATTATTATGTGAATCAAAGTATTGAATATTATTAACTTGTAATCATAATTACTTAACACAGAAATTTTTATATATGTACCACCATACATATATATACCGGTGTTTTTTCGCACATTTGTATATAGTACAATATTATTTTTAAAACCCAGCATATATATATCATTTTCAAATCTGTGTCATGATGGAATGTAGGTTTTTTATATATTCAGAAAATATTTTATGTAGCATCTATAAACAATGTTAATAAAATGTGATTTATTTATTTATTTACTTAACTGTTTAGCTAAAACAATGCTGGAGAAGCCTACACTTTATTTGAAAAGGCTGGGATTTTAAAACAAAACAGCATATGTAAATCACTGGAAATTTTGCTTACCAGAAATGGCAGGACCAAAGGTAAATATGAAAATAGAAATAAAGAATACAATTCCCCAAAACAAGTTAGATAACAGCTGATATATTTGTTATTTTCACTGTGCACATTAACTTAAGCATAAGCCATCAGAGACATTCTGAATTTATTACGTCCTTTTCATTTAGTGCTAACCTTGAAAAATAACAGAAAATACTTTCACTGTTAAGTAAATGATTTATTTACCATTTATATGTGTACATGGTGATTATACTGTAATGGCTGTTGTGATATTGCTGAAGATTTATGTATAGTTGAGTAATCTTAAAATATGGGCCATACGTGCAATTACTTATTCCATCAGAACATCAATTTCTTTCTAATTTAGTATAACTAATGAGATCGCTATACTGGTTTTTGTTAATATACATGGATGTACTTAATATAAATCCGGAACACAAAAATAATGATCTGTAACAAAAGATAATGAAGAGAAAAATCAGATATGGTCTAGTCCAATCTCACATATTTTCATATAGTTGCAATACGTTATGTTTATTTGCATGTATGATGTACAAAGCAAAACGAATTTCTTAGCAAAATAAATGGTATTGTAGATAGATAATAAAGAGATTTCCCATATACTTGTGTTTATTTTATTATTTCACGTTTTGGGTATTTTATATTGTTGTTATTATTTTTTATTATTATCATTATTATTACTGGCAGTTATTATATTATTACATATATTATTGTTTTTATTACTACTGCTACTATTACTACTATTATTATAGCGTACATTTAATAATTAAACAACAAATACGAAAGTGTGTCGGTTGTAAATTAATTTACAGTAGGTTTCGTATAAGATATGAAAACTAATCTTTAAATATTAGTACACGTTATTTTCTTACAAAGAACATTATGATTATAGATTACACTTAATACGTGTTATTCCGCCACTTTATCCCGAACAACATGATAAGACGCGGCTTAAAATAGCGTTCTTGTCCTACATAAATTATTAATTCGAAAACGAGTCTAGTGATTGCGGCCTGAGTTGGAAGTCGTAAAGTGAGGCAAAAATGCTTTAGAAAATTGATTTATACAGCGCCCACACCTTAACAAATGAATATGAAAGATAAAGTTACTAAAGTAATTTAAAGTGTTATATATGCTCGAAGGGTGTGTTGGAGGGCAAAGCATTTGACAAACTATTCAGAATATCTCCTTCCCACATCCACAGAAACAAAATAATACGAGTGTGCGTTCATATATACAGAAATATATTATAGAAAGGTTTTAGACTTTATTGGTTCAATCGGCGAAGAAGTTCGAGTTTTTAGAAACAATAATTACTGAAGATACTTAATTCAGATAACTAATTAAACCGCATTATTGTTATTCTGAAATAACATAACAGGTAAAATATAATTAATTTTATATAAATTATAATCTTCGTAAGAATCATGCACGAACAGGTTCTACATATTGTAATGTTTATTTCACTTTTGTTATTTTTGAACACCGAATAATTGATTGTTTTTCTATTCATTTTAAGATCGTGTTGATTATTTTCAGTGATAAGTACGAATCACGTGTCAGTAGCAAAGAAACATTCGCTACAGCTACATAAAACAAAATTCCGTACAGATATAAATACACTGTTATCATTACAGCATATTTTCTTTCACAGAACACCTTTTAAATCGTGTCA
This sequence comes from Chrysomallon squamiferum, assembly GCA_012295275.1. Lineage (NCBI taxonomy): Eukaryota > Metazoa > Mollusca > Gastropoda > Neomphalida > Peltospiridae > Chrysomallon > Chrysomallon squamiferum. The sequence continues at coordinate 1,227,878 of CM022670.1, forward strand.
CGCTATCCATAAATTATAAATTAATAATTGTTTGTGGTTTATGAAAACAAAAATAAGACAAAACAAAACAAAAAACACAGTAAAATTGATCATGAAATATTTATACAATTATCATTTAGTGTTTCGTATGAATGAGCAACGAGAGAGAGAGAGAGAGAGAGAGAGAGAGAGAGAGAGAGAGAGAGAGAGAGAGAGAGAGAGAGAGAGAGAGAGAGAGAGAGTCTAATATTGATGGATAAAATGAATGTGTGATATAACCTTAGACTGAAGCAGTAATAAATCAAGTTTATTAAATGACGGTTTAAACAAAATTAATTAAAATCGTTTTAGTTGATTTGTATTTACATTAACTGGCAATTAATTCAGCACAAATTTCGGGACAAAAATGTTCCCTAAAGATGTTTCCTGTAGAGAAGAATGGATGTCTGGGTAATAACAATTGATCTAAATCGAGCTCACTACGCTGCAGTTGTATACTATATGCACTTATTATAATTGATGAGTTGCTGTTGTTCATCCATTATCACCATCGTCATTATCTTCTTCTTTCTTTAATTTTCTTATCACAGGAAATAAATTATATAAATAAATAAATAAAGTAAAACAAACAACTGAAACATAGCACAGTCCACTGTTTCGAATTGTACAATTTCTAGTGTTTTAAAATTGTTCAGAGTTATTTTAACAATTTAACCGCTCGTTTAGTTATTTTTATACGATAGTTTCCACGTTATTTTTGTTATTGACGTTGATATTCTGTTCTCAGCTTTTCTACTCTCGCCTATACGTAAATGGAATACTTAAAACTGTTATCTTAAAAATAACAATTCATCATTGTACTACATTGTCTCATCATACCAATAACCTAATAAATTAGTTTTAAAATCTTGCCAATTTGTTATGAAATATATATATACAACTCTTATTTTACTTTTGGTATCTGTGTATTTTGTGATTTAAGAGGAAAAAAGTAGAAAAGAATGAATAACAACTACAGAATAATAATAACCATTTAAAAAAAAAGAAAAAAGAAAAAGAACTTAATAATAATAATAATAATAATAATAATAACGACAACAACAACAACAATTCCTTTCCTTAAATAAATAAATAATGAAGACTGATACGTAATTTATTTGACATTCCAACCAAGGCATTTTTATAGAGTGGCTATCTAAACCATAATTATTCCAGTAACAAATTATAGGTTAAAAAAAATCACTTTCTGGTTTTATATATCTGAATTTCTGTTTTGAATCTAGCAAATGGAATGAAATCTTATCCCAATTTTTCATACAGGTAAAAAAAAACGAAAAAAAACCAGCACACAAACAAAAACAACAAACAACAAAAACAGCTATTAGATGAAGATCAGTAATCTAAATTACTGATCGTTAATGTCATCGTAAAAGCCAGATATTAATGCTTTATGTATATTTTGACGACAGGGCAATCATTCGGTAGATTATAAAAAATATATATTTAAATATTTTATTTACTTTATTTTTTATAATTAAATTATCTGGTTGCGTTAATATGGCCGACAGCTTGGAGTAACGTTTACAGTTCATTTTGGCCTTTCATCAGTATTCGAAACATATGTATGTATGTATGTATGTATGTATGTATGTATGTATGTATGTATGTGTGTATGTATGTGTATGTATGTAAATATATAATGTTCTCGAAATAAATAACAGTGTAGCAGCCACTTACAGGAGGTACATAATATCTGTTTAGGTTCTGTAAGAAGAAAAGGGGAGAAATTAAACAATTTCATGTCTTTTTGACATTTTAATGGCTTCCCTTAACTTTTCACTTCACACACACACACACAAACACACACACACACACATACACACACACACACACACTCATTGTTATTGAAATATTTCTAGAAAACCACATTATATATTTTTTATACGTCTCGACTCCATTTAAAATAAATTATCCATGGATTGAGTTTAACGAATGTGATACCGTGACCGGGGAAAGGCAATAAAAAGGAGAGAAATAATAAATAAAAAAACAACAAAAGCCCATTAAATTACGTAGAAAAAAAAAAAAAAAAAAAAGATTTAAGAAATGAAATAACCTCTCCTCCCTCTGGTCATACGAATAAAAACACAGACTTATCTGAACAAACTAAACCAATAAATGCTACACCATCTCTTTTCAAAGTAAGTTCAACAATAACGGTTTGTTTTCAGGCAGAGAGTGAAAATACACTGACATGAAACGAGTACAGCTTTATGGTTGCATTGTTGTATGTCACGGTAGTCCGCCATCGATACGTTTACTTCTGCAAGTCGCGCGCACGTGTGCCAGCACTCATTATAGAACTGTTCGGCTGACAAAGAAGTGCGAGCGAGCTGTTATTTATAAAACGCAGTTAGTGATATCTCCGAAGCAAATTGAAATGTGTTAAATGTTAAATGGCAAAAAGAAGGTCAATCATATGTAAATACTGATAAAAGAAATAAAAAGAAAATAATTCATTTGGTAGTACGACGTATCCATTACATAAACCGGTCAGCAAATAAACAAGTAACTGGACATCAGATAAAACTTAACAAGGACAGAGTTCATTTGGTTTTCATTTCGAACATAGTTTAATAAGTACTTGCTATTTCAATCAATTTATTATAATTATTACAATTTATCTGTACGTTAATAATAATAATAATAATAATAATATTATTATTATTATTATTATTATTATTATTATTATTATTATAAAAATGAAGAAGAAAAAGAAGAAGAGGAGGAGGAAAGAAAAGAAAAATGATACAGGTTTACACAGGACCAACATTCATTAAAAATTAACCAGATAGCAATAAATCTTATAAATAAAATTTAAAAATAAGCTTCCAACAGCTTTTTGCCAAAAATAAATGAAATAAAGTAAAATAATAAAATGAAAGAGTGAATTAATTAATTAACTAATAATACCAATAAAAACAAACAACAAACCAGAAGCCAAAAACTGAATAAATAAATAATTCTGCATCCCGCAAAAAATAAAAACCAAAAAAATAAACCAGGACAAAACAAGAAGATATTAACACTGCAGTCTGTCACTTCGCATATCTTGACAATTTACCTTTCAAACAAACTATAATAATATTTACCTGGACAATTACAGTATTTTATATTACCTTTATAAATCTCTTTATAATAAGACGAAACATTTAAATACTATTTCTTTGTACATTTATTAAACTTCTACTGTAATCGCTTGTTGAATTTTACGTCTGCTTTTGAATTCGAGTGCCTTTGTTAAAGGGAAATAACTGAAACTGATAATTACATTGCAATGTCATTCAGGTCATTCAATTTATCCAAGTCTCCAAAATGAAAAAATTACAACAATAGCATACACTTTACACACATCAAACGATAATATTACATAATAACACGGTTTTTTTGTCCCCAACTTTGTATGTGCTCTTTATGTTAGTTTTAAAAGTTTTAACTTATTTGCTACGTATGAGGAATCACACACAATATGCAACGTAATTTTCAAACACATTTAGACCGGTGTTTTTCAGAGACTGCGAACTATCTAATTTAATAATAGTCATGCTTTATACAAGAGTAAACGTGAAATAAATGTACAGTCTGTCCTTTTTAAAAGAGAAATAGAGAATATCAAAATTCGGAAGAACATATGCATGAAGGGTAAAAAGAAAAAAAAAATAATAATAATAATAAAGAAAAAAGGGAAAAAAAAGAAAAGAAAAAAAGAAAAAGTAAAATGAAAGAAACCAAAAAATTTAGAAAAAACTCAGAAATTTCGCAAAGAAATTCACTAGACCAAATAATTGAATTATTTTGACCACGATGATAACAATATCATCAACACAATAATAAATAAATAAATAAATAAAAATTTAAAATTAATTGTGAATAATTATACAATAATTTTCATGAGGATAATTCTGAAATGCATTATTTGAATTTTTTTTTTTTTTTTTTTTTTTATTAACACTTTAAAATTTCTGACCCCAGGTCATTTCTTCTTCTTCTTCTTCTTCTTCTTATTATTATTATTATTATTATTATTATTATTATTATTATTATTATTATTATTATTATTATTATTATTATATTATTATTATTTCTTGTGGGTGCTATTATTTCACACCAAACAACAATTTAAGAAATACATCTGTTATGTATATATCCACTTTAACTAAAGCTTTTAGAATATGGGCTAGTTTAGAAGCGAGTGATTCACGATTAAAGATAAATGTAACGACCACAATAAACTGTTTATAATCGCTGCATGATAGAAAAGAACTTTTCTTAAGCCTTTGTCAACAATGGTGCGACTATTTTCATTCATAGTAAACGTACGATTTTGAGTGAAAGGTTCGCTGCAATTGTTTGTCGTCAACTTCCGCTGTTAAGATAGAAAAACAGGGCATTTGCGTATGAAACGGCTATCGGTTAGGTCGTTGTGGCTAGACGTTTGTGATTTGTCATTATTACTAGTAAAAATAAATAAGAAGAAGAAAAAGAAGAATACTTCGCGATCAAAATGTGTTAAGTACATTTACCATATTTATGACGTAATTTGAATATTATGTTGCAGTTTCTGGTTATTCTTCACATAGCTGTGTGAAATTAAATAAAGCGGAGTGACTTACGTATTTCAGGTATGGTTATTTATTTATTCATTTATTTAGTTAATTTTGATTCTAAATGTTGTTGTTGTTGTTGTTGTCGTTGTCGCTGTATTTATGTAGGGCATCAGAATGAATGTTAGTGGAAACATAATAACAGAAACGTATTTAAGAATGGTATGAAAACAAGTAGCTGAAACAGATTTGATATAATTCCAAATGTTATTTATTTTATTCAGCTTAGATAACAACGTTTGCTAATAATAAACTATGACAGTTGATCGTTCTTTCTTTCCGAGAAACGTAAGAAAGACGAAAAAGAAGAACATTTAATAGACTGAAAAAAAAAAAAAGAACTAAATTACCATAACATTAGTTTTATTCATCGTAAACAGAGTAATCGTATAGTTTTTTAATTATAATTTATTGTCGTTAAGAGTGGATTTGACAAATTGTGGTTCTAAAATATCAAAATCTAATTACTTTTATTTTTTTTCTGTATTCTTATTGTGGCATACAGGATAATAGATTATTTTAGTCACTGTGATTTACGAAGGTTTTAGCTATTTTTTGTTGCATGTACTGTGCATGTACCATGAGCATCCGCGGGGTATTTTGGAACTATATATTTATAGACAGGGCAGATACGAATGCGAATCCACGATATTTATTAAGAGGGGTGGTCCGGAGATATATCAGAGTTAAGAAGAAACTTGGACGTTTGATGAATGAATAAACAACGCGGACATATTTACACGCGTATATAAAAACTAGAGATATAACAAATGTAAATGATGTGGGTGTGGAATACAACTTATCTTCTTCTGCAGAAGGTGTGCAGTCCCCCATGGGACACACCCCTGTCAAATGCACGCCTGTACTTTGTTAAGTTTGGAACACAACACAGTGAAAGGATTACATTGTTCATACACAATGTCTTTAGTATACACTCGAAGGTCTGTTCGTAAAATATCGCGTATGTTATGTAGTGCGACAAAGAAAATGTCAGAGGTACATTAGGGTCGATAAGGTTTTTGCTAATAGCCAGTGACAGTTTGATTTATGACTACAACAGCGAGATCGCCAGTGATTAAAACAGGTAGCTATGTTATCCTATGAAATTTCCGAGGTTTCATTAATGTTTGCAATGATAAAATATATACTGAAAGAATAATAATAAAAATAGTGACGACGATGACGATGACGATTATTATTATTATTATTATTATTATTATTATTATTATTATAAAATTTTATAGAAATAAATAAATAACATAACTTAAAAGAAATGAGGAATGAAAAAAGAAAAATTAAGAAGAAATAGTTTTTATATTCAATACATTTCCTTCTTATTTTTAGATAAAGAAGATATTTACGAAATGAAGTGTTACAGAAATTGTTTCAAAGTTCGATCCAAACAACAACGACGACGCTGTTTACTCTGGACTGCTGCTGCGGCATTTCTTTGTTGTCTGTTTTACTACAATAATGACGTACGTGTCAATTACCAACAACAACCGGAAGTTGATCGGAAAGAACAAGGAAGAAAACCAATGGCAATTCGCGCAGATAAACCGAACCCTTTTCCCATTGCGGATCCAGTAGATCTTGATCTTCTTCCGGATTTAGCACCTGCAGTGTTACACTACATCTGGTGTGGTCTTAGACCCTTTGAATTTAGGCATTACCTGTCTCTGAAGAGCGCGCATAGAGCTGTCAAACCAGATAAAGTAATTTTTCACTTTGAAAAATTACCTCTAGAGGATAAGTACGGTTACTATCAGTGGTTTAACGAGACCCTAAAAGAGATCGATCACTTTCTTCTCAGACCCCTTAATCAAACTGCCTGTCCTACAAGTGGGACCCCAGAGAAATACATTCTAGTTCTTGATCTGTTGGAAAAATTTGGAGGAATTTACGTACCGGAAGATTCCATATGGGTCGATTTTCCAGTTCATTTACGTGCTAATTCTTTGCTCTCTGGCGTTCATCCAGTTAGTCCTTCACTGTACGAAGATGGAATTATAGTAGCCAAAAAGCACGGATTTACCAAACCTGCCAGCAGTGAAGAACTACTTGTTACTTTGTCTGTTAAGAAACATGAACACGGAGAACAAAAACCATGCGCCTCTATAAGCAATTACAATAGAGATTTAACTGGTCGTATTATTTGTGTTCGAATCGCAGACGAACTATTTCCCAAGGATATCTGGATGCAACAAACGAAATTTGCAACTCTCGCAAGAGTTGTGGCTTATGGATCAACCCAAATAAATCACCCGTATAATCTAAATATGCCAATTCCGAAAATAGCTCATTATGCATGTATTGACTGTAGAATTCACTTTGTCACTTATCTGAGCATGTTAAGCAGCGTCTTTGTAGCAGGTGTTAACAAGGTGTATCTCCACGGGGTTCAGCCACCGACTGGACGATGGTGGACACGGCTGGCGCAAGACTCGCGGTTTGTCTTTGTATACAGAGAGTATCCGGAAACTCTTTATGACAAAGCGGTTCTGACGCCAGAACTGGCCCTGGGAATAATGCGTGCAGATATTCTTCTAAAGTACGGAGGGGTTTTCCAAGACCAGAATGTTCTCTGGACACAGAAGATACCGGACTCTTATTTCGGTTTTGAATCGGTTGTTTCGCCGCATTGGTACCTGTACGGCCACTGGCCGGATTCTATAAACCACGGAACGATAATGGCCAAACGGGACTCTCGCTATATGACAAAAGTAAGGGAGATAATGCAAAACAAGAACGATAATCCGTATTGGTTTAACGACCAATATCTATCATACAAGATCTTGGAACGAAACCCATCATTATTAAAATTAGACAGACATTTCCAAGTGATGTGTTTAAATCATAATTGCCATCCAACATGGCAGCCGAATTATAAGTCGGGCATGATGCAGAACCGACCTGGAGGTCGGTTTAGCTGGAAGAATGATACACTATCCATTCACTGGGTAGACACATTTCCCCAGCTAAATGTGGATATGATTAAATACACCAGCGGCATGATTGTAGATATTAGCAGACATATTCTTCAATGCGCCAACATGGATCTAAACAAGTTGTGACATCACCGATTGCTCGGTGTGTGCGTGTGTGTGTGTGTGTGTGAGTGCGAGCGTGCGTGCGTGATTAAAGAAAGAAAGGGAGATAGAGAGCAAACACGAGAGAGATTCGGAAAGAGAAGTCTGATTAAAATGCATTTAACAAAATTTGGCAACAAACCATGGGAATATTGTATCACATGTATATTTAAATACTTTCCCACACTATCAACAAAAGAATTCTTATCACTTATTCTTGCGTTTGTTAAAAATAAATGACATTTATTCTTGTTTTGAATATCTTCTGGTAGCATTGCCAATTTTGGCTGTTGAAATTATTCTTTTTCTTTTTTCATCACCTACTTCTTTTATTCGATTTTTTTCCCGTCAATATTTTTAATGTGTGTTTTGTAAAGATTTGTGAAAACCGATTTGAGTAGAAGACTATGTGATGAGAGGTGGTGCCACAATGTTAAATTAACAAATACAAAGGTTTTCAAAAAATATTATTTTGTATTTCATATCGAGTTACACAAATTATATATGATAATAGCAAAGGAGTGTGTTTGAGAGAGAGAGAGAGAGAGAGAGAGAGAGAGAGAGAGAGAGAGAGAGAGAGAGAGAGAGAGAGAGAGAGAGAGAGAGAGAGAGAGAGAGATTGACTAAACTTTACTTGTATTAGAACAAAACAAAATATAATCATTAAATACAGATGAAACCATTTGTAATCACTGAAATGTATTTGTGTTTATATGCATACCATTTTTTCTTTTTCTTTAACGATGAACAGTTTTGGCTAATAATAAAGTATAACAGTAAAATAACAACGTTGTGGATTTTTTAATTATTTTTTTTAATATGTTATGTCATAAATAACTATGTAGATAAGGTCAAGGATATGCATACATATGGTAATTTTTTAAATCTATTAGCTTTTTCTTTTTTCTTTCTTTATTTATTAATTTTATGCTCTCTGTCTTTCTTGTGTGTATGTTATTTACGCACCATTTTTATTTATGTCGATATAAATTAGAAAATGTCATTGTTCGAGTTTCTAGTTACACTTGAATGTTTCAGAATTTAATACGCAGAAACATTAAAAAGCCGTAAAGTCAAACAAAAAAAATTTAAAAATCAAAAACAAACATAACAGATTCGTGTGAAGAACCAATGAAACTGTGATTGCCAGTCATTCAAAGTTGATCGTGAGTTCACTAAGTTTATGCAAAACTGACACTTGCATAACATTAAGACATTAATTTTATTCTACATGTATTTGTTATCTACTGCTGGGATATAAAAGAAAATTAAAGTTTTTATTATTATTATTATTATTATTATTATTATTATTATTATTATTATTATTATTATTATTATTTGTATTTTATTTCTAGTTAAAACAGTTTATATAAAGAAAACAATTTAGAAAGTCTAAATTTAATATATTCACAAATCATTTTATTTATTTTTTAATGTCAAACTATATTTTGCTTCTAGCTATATTATGGATTTAAACACATACACACATACATATACACATTTTTATTTATTTACGTCGTTTGTTATAGTATTGTAATTTATATTTTTATATTTTAATTTTATTATGTATTGTATCTATAAATTTTATTATATATTAACGAGAATTATTAAACGATAAAATAAATCCAGCACACAGTCGTTTAATCATATTTCAGTATAAAATATATAAGTAATAAATATTAATATTACGTATTATTGAAGGTGTGAAAATCGGTGCTGTTGTTATTTTGAAGACGTAAATAAAAAGATATGACAGTGGTTAATCAGTGAAACACACCATAAAAACATCTTACGGCTCATTTTATATCTTACACCCTCTATCACATTTCAAGATTCTTCTAATATTAATATTTATTAAATATAGTTTAATAAAATAAAAAAAAAATGATATATTTTCCACCAGGTAAGAAAACAACAACAAATAATATAACAAAAAAACCAACTAAACAACAACAATCAAAAACAAAAAGTAAACCAGAACAACAAGACACTAGAAATTAAAATAAATAAATGAATAAATAATGAAATAATGGAATAAATCAAATAAACACCTTTATACTTGTCTGGCTGAAAACACAACATTAATGACAATCAGAATCTACATAGCTAATAGATATTAATGCAATCTTAAAATATTTTGACAATAATTAAATATTTAAACGGGTGTATGAAAAAGACAAACAACTTCGAGGTTAAAAAGTGAAAACAGTGTAATTGTGCGACATATCACACTTGGAGCTTTGGAATTCCTCGTCGATTTTCTTCAGGGACACTTCAGAGCGCTGGCCTGACGTTTGATGGGTAGCAGCAACACCCGTTCCCGTTCCAGCCAGTGTTGAACAAAACATACCTTTTTAAAAGGTCCTTTGCTGCTAATGTATAAAGTTATCCAAATAGAGACGACAAGGTGTTTTCAGTATTGCGTCTTCATTTTACAAGGAAACGAAAGACTGACAACTTGTAACCGTTATCTCTGCCAACAAGCATACTTCTTGGTCTAACACGCTCTCCACAGTGACCATGTATACTCGAAAGACTGAGTCAAAGGAACAGTTTTAAGAGACATAGAACATTCGAGAAAATATATTTATTGAGGCTGATAGTCCGAAATTGTATTTAAATTCAAAGTAAATAGACTAAAAATCAGATACATTTTTACTTACTTAACTACTGATACATATTCTCTTGTTATTGTTGTATCATTATTATCATCATCATTTATATATGTATCAAATCTTAATAAATAGGTTAGGATATTGAGATAAAATATATTGTCATCTAGACCAAGAGTTTATTCGATATTTTAAATCAAAATCATATACAATGTCAATTTAGTTTTCTTGATACAACATACAGAAGTCAAATGGGATAGGAGCTAAAATACGTAACATAGTAATACTGCTGCCTCTGACAAATAAATAAAAATAGCACTGTAATGGCTTGTAAAATTCATACAAAACAATAAGTTCCAATTTCGGACAGTCACGTATATACTCGTGTAAAATGCGATTATGGTATTTTTACTAAATCACTAACGTTGTCATTTAGTAAATTTATACCTACAGTCAGTACTTTGTTTTCAGTTTGTATAAAATGGCAAATTTTTCATTTGTTTGACATTAGTAATATGTTGCTTTACAAAGTATCAGAATCATTTTGTTCATAAATTTGTACACATACATATTCTAAAATAATTATCCATTTCAAAAGTTACTGAACTGACAGTGACAGTGAATATTATTAAATAATAAATATGCTTTTCAACGACATGCTGGAAAGTACAACAAAAGAGATGTATTTGGTCCATTTATTTTGATTCTTTTTATTAATAAAATTGTTTTGAAACAAAACAGATTTTTCTTTGAGATACTCCGTTTTATCAACGATTTTTATGCTTTGGTCGAAATAACTGTTCCCGTCCCCTTTTGGTTACAATTTTATCGTCCCGAAATATTCACTCGATTCAAGGGAAATAACTCTAAAATTCCAGCGACATGACATCGATATTTATGTTAAGAAATTTGTTTAAAGGTATAGCAATTACTCATTCTTTTTGAATATATCATCTGATATTCTCGGGTGTATCTAATTGATATTTGCAGCTAATTAATACTAGAAGTCCAGCAGATATGATATTTATTGATTGTCAGGTTGAACTTACGTTGCTGTGTCAACGCAGCAAGCCTTACATAATTTTCAAGGCAGTGCCAAAGTTCAGTATTATGAACAGGCAGGCAGCTTTATTATGTAAGATCCTTTTTATAATTTATTCGTTTCTTTTTGTTTATGTCGACAATGCATTATAATTCAGTATCATGATACAAGTGTTGACACAAATTATTCAGATAAAGCTGGGGTTTTTTTTATGTTATCAACGGTGTGGTCGTAATGAAAGCGCTGATTATTTTATATTATTATTATTTTTTTTTTTCCCCTCAACGATGGCCTATGCAGATATAAATGATAGTTAAAATGTAATGACAAAAAATATTACCTGATGCTGTCATTCAGGGAAGCCAAATTTTAATATAATATAATATAATATAATATAATATAATATAATATAATATAATATAATATAATATATGTATATTAATTATTTTATTGTTCTGAGAATAATATTATTAAACTAATTATTAGAATTTTTTAACTAATGCACTGGTAATGAATTTAACTGTGCCTGATATGAAAATATTTGAAGAACATATTTCACTGCTGGTTTCAGAACATATAATAAGAACAGAGTTTAAGATTATTCGCACAATGTGCAGTTCGAAGACTCCAAAGTACGAGACACTTGAGTTGTCCCGTCCCAGGGAATTTGTAGTTCAAGTTGAGCTGAACAGACCAGAGAAGAGAAATGCCATGAACAAAGCCTTTTGGAGGTGTGTACAAGCAGAAATTATATGATAAAAATAATATTAATAATTTAAAAAAAAAAAAAAAAAAAAAAAAAAAAATTGTACATTATATATATATATATATATACATGTGTATAGTTATTCAAAATTGATTCAAAGTTAATCATAAATATTTTATTACACCTAATTTTTTTCTTGAAAAATCTATAAGTATTGAGAAGTATATATAATTAATTAATTAATTTATTTATTTATTTATTTATTTGTTATTATTTTTGTTATTATTATTATTATTATTATTTACATACATTATACCAAATTTTAATTTTTAAGAAACTATTTACAATTTAATATGTTAATAAAAGATAAATAAAAATGATAAATGATAATAATAATAAACAACAACAACAGTTACAATGTTGATTACTTCTAGGTACTATATGGGAACAAAATCACATTAGAAACTTTAAGACCAATAAGTATTTACGTTTATCTGACATGTAAACATCAACAGCTGTATATTATTATTTTGTGCAGGGAAATGGTGGAATGTTTTAATTATCTCAGAGATGATGAAAACTGCAGGGTAGTGCTTCTATCAGCAGCAGGCAAGATGTTCACAGCAGGTATAAATAAAAAGTAAAATCTAGCATTATTAATTTATGTACAATATCAAATTTAGTTCAATTATATTTGTGTGAAAATATCAATATCAATATAATATTATACAGTCATAATTTAATAATTATTTTATATGTGTGCTCATATGTATGATTATTATTATTACTACTACTATTACTACTAAAACTACTGATTATTATTTAAGATAATATGATATCTTGTCAGGTATTGATCTCACAGACTTGGGGTCTCTGGCTGCCATAGTTCAGTCAGAACAAGACATTGCTAGGAAAGCTTTTCAGATGAGACCGTTGATCAGACAGTACCAAGAAGCCTTCTCCGTCATTGAAAAAGTAAGAACCAGTCGGGTGAAATGGTAACATGTTGAAACTAGCAGGGCAAAAGGGCAAAAATATGTTGAAACTTTCAGCGTGAAAGGTAATGTAGAAATAATTAGGTAAAATATCTATGAATCAACAGAATAAAAATAAATCAGCAGAATAAAAGGATGAAATGTGTTTTGTGTATGTTTATTGTGTGTGTTTATTGTGTGTGTGAATGTGTCTTTAGGATACTGGGTAAAATTAGGTAGGAAAAAAAACAGGGTAAAAGTAAAACTGCATAAAGTAATATGGGAAAGGATTTAAGTGTATTGGAAGCAAATGATTCAATTACACTGAAAGGATCAGGCTGAAAAGGTAATAATTAAAAAAGTTAATTAGACTTATACATTATATTTAGGACAAATTATAATGTATTGATCAGTGTACTTGAATTTGTAAATATTCCAGGATCTTGTTACTTTTACTTATTTTGTTTCCCCCCAGTGTCCAAAGCCAGTAATAGCCGCTGTCCACAATGCCTGTGTGGGGGGAGGTATTGACATGATATCAGCATGTGACATCAGGTACTGCACACAAGATGCTTGGTTTCAGATTAAGGTAAAACATTTTTTTCTTTTTTTTAAATACATGTTTTTAGTTATTGTTACTCATTTTCGTCCTGTTGATTGAGACATTGTAGCTAAGTATTTGTACAGCAGTTATCTCAGAACTAGAAGGGTTGTTGGATTAATCCTAGGTTGGTTATCTGTTGGGCAGTTTCCCATTCTGTTCCGAATTTCAGGTTTGATATAGAAGAACTGTTCAGAGTGTTTTCCTATTAGTGCGAAAAGATTCCTTGTTACTAATTACTGAGGCCAGTCCATACTGTGACAGAAGCAAGTTTTCTCTCTCATGTTGTGTGTTTATGTGCTTGTTTGTAATCTGCTTATAAAATCTGTTTTGTTTTTTTGTGTATTGTGTGCATGTTTTATGTGTGTGTATGTTGTAACTACATAAGGTATGTGTGTGTATGTTGTAACTACATAAAGTGTGTGTGTATATGTATATTGCATGTCTTGTTTTTGTATGTATGATGTGTGTATGTATGTGTGTTTTGTGTCTGTGGAAATGTGTGTGTGTGTATGTGAGTGTTTGTGTAAGTTCAAGTATGTATGTATTTAATCAAAAATGGATCATTGAGTAAACTTGTGTGTGTATAAATACAAATATTTATATATTTACATGTTAATGTATATACTAATGTATGTATGTGTTACACAGGAGATTGATGTAGGTCTGGCAGCTGATGTTGGGACATTACAGAGGTTTCCTAAAATTATAGGAAATGACAGTCTGGCACGAGAATTAGCTTTCACTGCCAGAAAGTTTTATGCCGATGAAGCAAAAGAGATTGGATTTGTTAGGTAAAACAACAATAATTGTTTTCATAGAAACTTTGATAGCATGTGTTTTTACCTATGTATTATTTATTAGAGAAATACTGCACACTATGCTTGATAAACAAGTTGGTTAGTTGGGGGAGGCAGAAAGATGGATTTTCCTGAAATTTGACACAGGTAAAAACACAACTACCAATTTCTTGTGGCTTTGTCCAGATTTTCCTATCTGGTTTTCCAAAATCTAGAAAGGCAGTTGCCTCCCTTGACACCAAGAGTTTTGTGTGTGTGAGATAAATTTTATATTAAAAATCTGATTTAGTTTAAATTCAGATAAACACCTTAAACACCAAGCAGCATCTTTACTTTTTAATTCTTGTATTATTTACGTTTCTTGCAGTCGTGTTTTTATGGACAAGGAAGCCATGATGGAGGGCAGTTTGGAAATTGCATCTCTGATTGCATCTAAAAGTCCTGTGGCAGTTCAAGGAACCAAACTCAGTCTGGTGTATTCCAGAGACCACAGTGTGCAGGAGGGTCTCAATCACATAGTAAGTCTGTGTGTGTACGTGAATGCATGAACGAGCATGTGTGGTCACCAGTCTGTCTCTCTGAGCAGGATACTAGGTGTGTGTGTTTAGATGGGTGCAGGTTGAGTTGTTGACAGAGATGAAAGATGTTTTTCAGTGAATTTTTTAATTAATTATCAAACTATCACTGTTCAGAAAAGATAAATGATTTTGAAAATGTTTGCATTTCACAGTTTTTAATAAAAAAATGCTCGACCTAAGTTTATTATTTTTCAGTTTAATTAATATTAATGGTTTGTTTTTCCGGTGTTTTTCTAGGCTACCTGGAATCAAGGAATGTTACTGAGTGAGGATTTAATGAAGGCAGTAATGGCACAAGTGGAGAAAAAACCTGCTACATTTTCAAAACTCTAATTCTACCATACGATAATTTCTAAAAAAAAAATTGAATTTTGTTTTTAATTAATTTAAAATTTGTTAATTAAGTTAATTTGAGGATAGGGCTCACATGGAACATTTTAAGTTTTTGTGGTCAAGGTGAATTATTTTAATTAACTTGATTTAACATTCTCAGAAAGTGAGAACGGTAGTATGTATTATTTTGAAGTTAATTTGTTGAGTTATTTAAAGGATGTTGTGTGAATGAAGACTTTTTGAACAGAAGTGATGATCTTATTGTGAACTAATAACTGGCCAAATCATGAATTTGTTTAAAAATTATTGGAATAAATCAACAGTTAATTTTGTAAATGAAAATGTCATTATTAATTTTGATTAATGGTTTTGTTCATTTATACAGATATATTTATTTTTATATATATAGTTGTTTTTTTTTTTTTGGTCCATAGAAATTTTGGAATAATGTTGGCATATATTCCATAAATGAAATCTTTCAAGTCTTCTGTTTTTCTTTACTTTTTTTTATTTATTAAAAAAAAAATAAAAAAATAAATAAAAGTAATTATATAATAAAAAAAATAATCCACCTTTATTGATTTTTTTTATTGCCATAGTTAAATTTATTATCCTATATTGGTCTCTAATAAAAATATAATAATAATAATAATAATAATAATCGATCAACGACGCACAACTGTAATGTTGACCTCTATTTAAATCGAGGCTTGAAAATGATTTTTTTTATTTTACATTTGAATGTAATTATTGAAACTGACACTTCAAGAAGAGTATTATTTAAATTAAAGCAGATGTATGTTACAACATAAATCAAATTTAACTTTATAAATTAGTGAGAGTTTGTAAATTTCGAACACACACGACTGCAATAAAAAAATATAATTTTCTGCATACGCAAAGCTGTTTCAGGCTGTACTTTTCCCCCATTCTACCAAGTGTTTGATCGTTGTTTTATCAAACTCTATAATTAGTTCTTTGTTACCTGCTGGAATATACCTGTACAAATCCATTCGGCTTAATGATGAAAGGAGTCCATCAATTGATGTCAGCACGTTTTCTTTCTTATAAAACGAATATAAAGTTATGTCAGAAGTAAAAACGTGCTCAAATTTCATCAGATATTAATTTATTTATATGTCGAATGAGATCGTAATTCTAATCTAAAATGGCCATTTCTAAAACGATATTTTTATTATTATTATTATGAGTTGTTTTATATAAACAAGTTTATGAGATATTTGTTTTGATATTTTGAATCGTAATTAATTAATGCTTTCAGTCCATCTAGAATCAAGATTTTGCGTTTTAGGAGAACAGAAGAGCTTGGAATAAAAAAAAATATTTACATTCGAAATAAACGCATAAGCTCATGTTCAAACGCACACTCATTTCAACGCACAACGTAGGCACGTACAGACATAGCTACAGACATAAAACACTAGTGAAAGGGGAACAAAAATAAAAATGAAGAACACTTTCTTTCTTCCTACATTAAATAAAGAAAATAATAAATTTACAACAAATAATTAGTAAAAAAAAAAGAAATAAATAAACTGACAAATAAATATGTAAATAAATTGACAAATAAATAAATAAATAAATAAATAAATAAATTGATAAATAAATAGATAAATAAATAAAAATAAAATAAAGATTCCTTTCTTCTATTTAAAATAAAGAAAATAATAAATTTACAACAAATAAAAAGTAATTCATTATTAAATAAATAAATAACAAAACAGAAACCACTACGAGCAATAACTGACTGAATGGTTTTTTAAAGACACTTTAGCAAGAAAAACAAGAAAAGATAGAATTTTAACTTCATATCCGTGAAATAAATAATACAAACGCCGAAATATTTTTATCTATTTTATGTTATATTTCTTTCTTCTTTTTTTTATTTTTAAATTATCAATTATCCACTCTGACTACCTGTTCAAATTCCGTTATATAACGGTGAATGTTTGTCTAACTACCAATATATTTCCGAGTGACGGAATTTTCCTAGTTCCATGTTTGTAATCTCAATTTATATTTCACGTCTGACAGATCTACCTAGGTCAATGATGACTAATTACAAACAAGACAATGACAACCAGTGCAGTTTGTTTCGAGTGTCTTCTAATAAAACTTGAAACCTGACTGTACGTACAAGCATAACGTTCTTCTTATCTGATAACACAAACATATGGATTCCCGTGGAAATCTGGGGCAGTGTATTTTAATAAGAAAAATATAGACACAAGTTCAAGAGAAGAGGGAAGTTAAATGATGATGGTAATAAAAGTAGTAATAATATAGTTTGTGTTTTTCTTTCCGTCCATATATCTGTGTGTACTTGTGTGTGTGTATGTATGTATGTATGTATGTATGTATGTATGTATGTATGTATGTGTATAATTATGTGTATATGTCTGAATGTGCAATTTTATGTATATATTTGTATGTATGCATGTATAAGTGTACATGTGTGTGTATGTATGTTTATACGTATGTATATATAAATGTGTGTGTGTACTTATTTGTTTCTCTATACATACTTACCTCACACACATAGTGTATTTAATCCTGAAGACACCTACATATCTAAATTTGTAGTATTTACAAAGTACCCAACGACGTACAAGTAACTTCAGTCGTAAATCAGTCTATCGGGTATTCACTCTCGAAGTCATAACGGGGACTATAAAGTTAATTTTAACCTACATTTCACTCTTATCGCGAACAACACAGCTCTGTGCATAAACCTCTTGAATTCACCTGTTCAGATTCTACACAGGTGAGCCATATTGATTTTCAGTCCAGTCTTGATAGTGAAGTTCTTTTTTACAGCTGATGCAGATCTTTGACGACATTTGGGAAAATATATGTGTCGAATTTTGTAAGAAAAAATAATATTTATTTATTTATTTTACTATTATTTTTTCATTTTTTTTATTTTTATTTTATTTAGAAGACGCGTTAATAGTTTTTGAAGGTAGCCTTATAAGAAATAGAAAGACGTTGGTTGATGTGTGGATTGTTCGTCGTCGATGATTCACTGGATGTTTTGGCGTCGTAGAAGAAGATTTTGAAACTTCGTTAAGAGGAGGTTAAATAATCGTTTGTGATGGAAATTCTGAAAACTGATTTGTAGGTGAGTATAAACAGCTATTAGTACCTCCACCACCACCACTACCATAATAATAATAATAATAATAATAATAATAATAATAATAATAATAATAATAATAATAATAATGATGATGGTAATAATAAAGATGACGATGATTATGATGATAATAATAATGATGACGAAGATTATGATGATAATAATAATAAAGATGACGATGGTTATGATGATAATAATAACGATGACGATGATGATGATAAGAAGAAGAAATTAATTATACAACATTTGATAAGCGCCACATATTAGAGTCTGTATCAACTATCAGAAAAAGATATATGTGTAATTAACTAGTCCTCTGTTTTTGCAATATGTTATATGTAGTCTTTCAAAATCATAATAATGCATCTTCTAGGACATATACACAATAGCTTAATTAAACACAGAATAATAAATCTTGAAACAAAAATAATCCTTTATTAGTAGTAAAGTTTGGGCTCAAGCAACGGATATGTATAGAAAATGTATTTTGGCTTTAATTAAGTTAGTACAGATAAAAAAAAAAAATATATATATATATATATATATATATATTTTAAAAATCTCAAATTAAAACAGATGCTTAGACGATTTGTCCACACCTTCAAGAAACATGTTGTGCATCAGGACAATGAAAAAAAAAAATGAGGTTAATCTCAGATATTTACTGTGTTTTTTGTTTGTTTTTTTGGACTTTACCGGTCTTCTCCACTTTCAAATCTGCATATCTTGACGCTGTTACTGAAACCTTGTTCAGGAGCGGATCAATGGAGGAGAACATTTATTTATTTATTGTAATTATTAATTATCTCATTTATTTGTTGTTTGATTTGTTTATTTATATTTATTTATTATTCTTTAAATTGTTGATATTTTAAAAATTGTTTGTCAGCTGATGTTTTTTCTTCGTAATTTTATTTTAAAATTATTTCGAAGGCATCTTGTTTATCAAATTTTGTGTCCGCCCCTGTTTATCTACCTGTTCAAAACAAGCCTCCAGAATTACTAATACCAGAAGTAAATATTTGTCAACACTGAGGTGTGCTAATCACGATAGTCTAATACCTGTGTTACTAGGAGACCGCTCATCTGTAATACACAGCAAGTTCAGTACTCTTCCGGGTCCAGACATCGTTTTATAATAATAATAATAATAATAATAATAATAATAATTTTAATAATAATCATGATGATGATGATGATGATGGTAATGATGATAATGATGATGATGATGATAATAATAATTTTTGTAAAATCATAACGATAATGATGAAATGATAATAAATAATAACGATAACGATAACGATAATAACAAAAGTAATAATAATGATGATGATAACAAGTAATGAGAAGTAAAGTAACACTAATAATATTAAGAAAAATGATATCAGGAAACAAAAATGAAGTTTTAAACAAAAATTCAAAACAAAATAAATTAAATAAATCCAGTAACAACAACAACAAAAACCAACAACAAAGTAATGCCAACAACAACAACGACATCCACAACAAGAACAGAAATTAAAACAATATTCTCAAAAATAGATAAATTTACAAAAATAAAAATTACAACAAAATAGAAACAACGGAAATATGATCAACCTCAGTAAACGATTTATTCAACAAACACCCAGAAGCTTTTAAATTGCCGACACAAAAATACATGGTATTGATACTTACATACAAATACAGACTATTGTATGGGCGGAGATTACAAAGGCAGGGCATACTGTCCTTGTCATGTTTTAAACGAGCTTCAAGAAAACTGATAACAATAATCTTCTCATGTAAAACACTCTTATCAATAAAATACGAACCGGGTACACGCCGTCGCTGATATTTGAACCTCTCGGGTTAGCTAGATATAAATCATACCAGGAAGCATTCACCTAGGGTAAGTTTCTAATCCGCGATTTCATTTTTAAAGATATTTCGCTATTATTAGTGAACGTTTGTTTGTACTTAATTTAAGACGTTCTAACAGACAGGTTGAATCATGACATTATAATCAGCTTTGTAAGTAGTAAATCAATATATCTACATAATCTTTGTGAAAGAAAGACGGACAAACAGAGAGATGTTTTATTTACTTTTCATTTAATGTATGTAAAATATGTAGTGTCAGTATAATAAACAGCATTATTTGTATAATCAGTGGTTATCATCGTAATCTCAATCCTTAAAATATTATCTTCATAATGTCAGTAATCAACAAAAGACAAAATGTTATTTTGATGACTAAGTTGATTCACACACACAAACACACACGCACGCACACACAGACACACACACACACATAGGGACACAGAGAAACAGACACATCACACACACAGAGACAAAAACACACTTGAATCTTTTCCATCCTGATTGTAGATGGAGTAGATGTACTATTGTTATTACTCTTCTTCTTCTTCTTCTTCTACTATTACTACTATTACTACTACTACTACCATGATAACTACAGCAGCAACAACAACAACTACTATTACTACTAATATTAGCTGCTTGTTATTATTACTTTATTAGTAGTATTGTGACTTTTGTTTGGAAAGGTACATTTTGAAGAAGGATTAATCAGTACATTATAAGTTGTGTTAAGAAGTAATTTATTTATAAATTATATGTCATATCTTTTACAGACACACGAGAAAGAATCAGAATCATGAAGTTCAGCAATATTCGGGTTTCACTTTTTTTACTCACTGTGTGGATTTCATCTGGTAAGATTTTTAATATTTGAAAAATAATTACAGTATATATCTAGTGTCTGCATATATGATTGTGTGTGCGTGCGTGTGCGTGTGTAAGTACTTATGTAAGTATACATGTGTCTGTCTGAATGTATGTAAATATGTATATATGTATGTATGTATGTGTGTGTATATTTGTATCTATCTATTTAAATATGTATATGAGTATGGATGTATGTATGTTTGTTTGTATGTGTGTGACTGTGTGCGTGCGCGTGCGCGTCTGTATGAGATAGCATAAGTCATAAATTGCATTAAATTCATTATACAGCCATAAAATGGTTATTGTCTAACGATCACAGATTACTATTTATTTATTTATTTATTATATTTTATTTTATTATTATTATTATTATTTTTTTTACAGGATACTGTACAGGTATTTATCAACTTTCAGCTGAAGAAAATGTGAGAAAAGGTAAATTGTATGTACGTCAGCTAATAAATATATTAGTCAAAGCATTAATAAGAACCTTATTTGTTTAAAA
This sequence comes from Chrysomallon squamiferum, assembly GCA_012295275.1. Classification (NCBI taxonomy): domain Eukaryota; kingdom Metazoa; phylum Mollusca; class Gastropoda; order Neomphalida; family Peltospiridae; genus Chrysomallon; species Chrysomallon squamiferum. The sequence continues at coordinate 1,249,648 of CM022670.1, forward strand.
TTTGCTTATGATGTTCCAATATAATGTAATATCGACAGTTTGAAATAAAAATAGATAGATGGATGTGTACTGTTTTAAAACTGAATTAAATCATGAATGTTTACTAAATAATAATGATCCACATTTATTTATAAAGACTTAGTTTTATCAGTTAAATACAACTCTCCTTTCCTTGGGAAAGATACGCACAGACGACTGATTTCTGCTGGTTTGTTAACTGATAGCATGACTACATTAGCTGTTTTTTTTTTTCTTTAAATAAACGTTGTACAAACACATTCTGAAACTTTCATTTGTTATTTAGTATGATGTCATTAAACTTTCATTTGTTATTTAGTATGATGTCAGTAAACTTTCATTTGTTATTTAGTATGATGTCAGTAAACTTTCATTTGTTATTTAGTATGATGTCACTTTTCATTTGTTATTTAGTATGATGTCATTAAACTTTCATTTGTTATTTAGTATGATGTCATTAAACTTTCATTTGTTAAATGATGTCATTTTTCATTTGTTATTTAGTATGATGTCAGTAAACTTTCATTTGTTATTTAGTATGATGTCACTAAACTTTCATTTGTTATTTAGTATGATGTCATTAAACTTTCATTTGTTATTTAGTATGATGTCATTAAACTTTCATTTGTTATTTAGTATGATGTCATTAAACTTTCATTTGTTATTTAGTATGATGTCAGTAAACTTTCATTTGTTATTTAGTATGATGTCAGTAAACTTTCATTTGTTATTTAGTATGATGTCAGTAAACTTTCATTTGTTATTTAGTATGATGTCACTAAACTTTCATTTGTTATTTAGTATGATGTCAGTAAACTTTCATTTATCATTTTCAGGTTACGTTTTCTATAATTTTTCACAGCAGTCGAATGTAACTGTTACAGACCAAACACCTCCTGGATATTTAAATGTGACCGGACACCAGCTAGTAGCAGCCAAATATCTAGATCTTGACACTGACAAGGTGATATAACCATTATATTTCCAAAAATTTAATTCAGTACCGCTTATATACTTATATGAATGATTAGAGCGCGTGTCTCGTGAAAACTCTGTGAGACGAAATAGTTGAATGTTACGAATGCGTGAGTTTTAAAAAATCAACTTTGTGGTGCATGTGGTCCTGCAGATCCATCGAAGTTCCTATATATATATATATATATATATAGATATACTGTTGAACCTCACGGACTAACAGAGGGGAGAACCGGTTCGGAAGAAGTCTGGGAAATCGTGGTTTAAACATTAACCTAAGATTTACAGAAACATTAAACTTTAGTAAACATAACAAGTATGTAATAAAGTAAGAACAATATAGACAAATAAAAACAATGCAAACAAATGTCATACAGTATTTGTGAAGAAAACTGTACATTAGAAAACTGTAGGCTAGGCTGGGTGAAGTTTGTTCGGTTAGGATGGTTAAGGGTGAATATGTTAAATTTACTCTCACCTTGATGGAAAGTGGGTTGAAAGAGGGTTGCCAGGATTGTGTAGTGGGGAATAATAGCTTAATGTTGGAAATTTAAGTACTATTATGTTATTCAATGGGAAATGACCTTTCCGAAAAATGAGGTCCGTGAAATCTAAGGTGGGTTGAAAGAGGGTCGCCAGGATTGTGTAGTGGGGAATCAGAATAGCTTAATAATATCTAGAGGTATGGAACTTTACTTCTAAGTACTTTTATGTTATTCTGAGTGGGAAATGACGATAAGTTGAAATTCTTTTATTTTTCCAAATTTCCGGAAAAATCGAGGTCCGTGAAATCTAAGGTCAACAGTGTGTGTGTGTGTGTGTGTGTGTATGTGTGTGTGTGTGCACTATTAATAATTAAATTATTGTTATCATTATTCAGTAACATTTTTTTATTTTATTATTATTTTTTTTTTTCTGAAGCAACTCTGCTCTGATAATGTCATAACGTTTGGAGTAAAATTTTCAAATGACACTGTGAGTATACAGTTTCAGTTTATGATATAATATTTTTCTTTATCTTTATAGTTCAAAATACTGTTACTAAATATAATAATAATCTTAAGAATAATAATAATAATAATAATAATAATAATAATAATAATAACAACAATAATAATAATAATAATAAAACTATTTGATAAAATAATGTATTTAAAATTTGCAGACACTGACGTTTTTGGTAACTATACAGAAAGTAGACGAGTTTCCACCAGAATTTCCCAATCTGACCTACGTCTACAACACATCAGTTAGCGAGGTAGGTACTGCCGTTTATTAGTTAAATCACAGTTATTATTGGCCATCGGTTACAATTAAAATCTTAGAAAGTTTCCATTTTTTATTGCAGTCTAATAAACGTATATTAATAATGAAATAATAACAATAATACTCATATATATATATAAACTAGCAGTATGATCAACGTTATAAAATATGCTATAAAAATATGAAACAAACGCAATATAATTAAGAAAAGTGTAATTAATAACTTTTTTTTTTTTTTTTTTTTTTTCGAGACCAGGAACCATTGTTTGGGACTGTTCAAGTAGTAAAGAAAAACAAGCGACTGACAAAGACTGCGGGGAATCCATATACTATAACATTAACGTACGTAACTTTTAACCTAACCTTAAACCCATAATCTTCATAATCAAGAATAGAATTATGATAAACTGAAGAACACACACACACACACACACACACACACACACACACAGACAGACAGACACACAAGAAGGAACAAAATGAATAATATTCTATATATATAAAAACAAATTATAAAAAAAAAATTTTTTCTTAGTATATTTGTTTAGACTGTTTCTTTCCTATCTTTGTGTAAACTCTCTCTCTCTCTCTCTCTCTCTCTCTCTCTTACACACACACACACACACACACACACACACACACATTTACTCAAAGTTATTTGCATTTTTTTTGTTACTGTTTCCCAATTAGGACACGAATTTTAAAATGGATAATCCCGGAATAATCTCGACTATAACACAACTTCAGTATGACCATGACAACCCTGTGAAAGTTGTAAAATTAAAAGCTTATGTAAGTATGAATTTGTGAAATATGACATTAAATTATTATTTTTTTTGTTGTTGTTGTTGTTGTTGTTGTTTGGTTGGTTTATTTATTTTTTTTTCCATATTCCTTCATTATAATTAATATTTTTCTGAGAAATGTTAAAAAAAAAAAAAAAAAAAAAAAAAAAAAAATGTGTGTTTGCATGTGCATGTGCGTGCATAAGAGAGAGAAAGAGTGTTTGTGGAGTACGATGTTGCAATTTAATATATATATATCAATGTGTTTTCCCTAGAGTGGACCCGCCTCGGGGCCTTACAAAACAGTGACAACTGAAATAAGAATTAAAATTACAGACGAAGATGACCACGATCCCGCATTTCGCAATAAGACATACACACTGAATGTAAAGGAGAACGTAAGTAATTATATATATGTGATATTTATATGTATTCGTTTACTCATTGATACTTCTAGCTGCTGTTGTTAATAGTCGTACAGTAACAACAGTAATAACAAAAACAATAACAACAACAACAATAATAATAATGATAATAATAATAATGATGATAATAATGATGATGATAATGGTGATGATGATGATGATGATAATAATAATAAAATATGATGTACCTTTTCATATTTCATAATTTTATGGACTATGATTATTTTAAGTTTCATGTTGCAAATATCTAGATTATGTCTTTATAGAGATTTGTAAAATGTGCATAAAAATAGACGCTGATCATTATATCGTTTTAAAAAATCAACAGTATAACAATGTCACATTACTATGAGAGAGAGAGAGAGAGAGAGAGAGAGAGAGAGAGAGAGAGAGAGAGAGAGAGAGAGAGAGAGAGAGAGAGAGAGAGAGAGAGAGAGAGAGAGAGAGAGAGAGAGAGATTTGGTTGCAGATAAGAGTAAGATGAATGCAAAAATGTACGAACAGAGAATGAGAGGCATTAGAGATTCTGCCTCTGAATTTACAGATTCTATCATTCATCTTCCTTTAGTGATTCAAATAAAACCATGAAAGTGATTTTCTTTTTCTTTTTTTTAAATTTGTACTGATGGGGTGTATGTCCAGCAAGCTTGGACATCTTGTCCTAGCCGGAGGAACAATATGTTTGTTCTTCTAAGACCTGTTCTGTTTTCTTGAATATCTTCTTCTTGAAATGTATATGATATTTCTATGTGAATATGGTGTGCTTACTGTCCCACACCACTGCTGCTACTACAACTACTACTACTACTACAACCATTACTACTACCATCACCATCACCATCACCACACCACTACCACCTCCACTACCATTACTACTGTACAGCTACTACTAATATTAATATTACTATTGTCACTGCTAATATTAATACTGCTATTACTGACAGTACTAGTACTTTTACTACTTTTACTACTATTACTATTACTATTAGTAATGTAACAAGTACTACTATCATTACTAATTCTACTACAATGACTGTTCCTACTACTATTATTACTTCAACTACCTCTGCTACTACTAGTAAATAATAAACAAAATAAATTGTGTTATTGACAGCTGTTTGTTGTTTTTGTTTTGTGTGGGTTTTATTTTAAATATGTTTAATTATATATTTTTGGTTTTCAGAATAGTGACGTCAAATGGATTACCACGAATCCGCCTATTGAGGCTTTTGATCAAGATTTAGGCATCAACGAAAAAATAAACTACAGTTTTGCAAGTAATACAAAACATTCATACATGTACACATACATATATACATACATACATACATACATACATACATACATACAAACACACACATAACATATATAGATACATAATCCAGTAGAGAAACACACACGTATTAGACAAATACACACAAACACATATGAATCCAGTAGAGAAAGTATTATTGTAAGTATCGTTTCAGAACCTCTACCATTAAACATTGAGATAAACGAAACAAATGGACAAATAAAACTGAATGAAACTCTGGACCGTGAGAAGAAATCCACGTATCTGTTATACGTCCAGGTATAAACTGCGATTATAAACTGTTTTCTTTCAGTTAAAATAATAATAATAATAATAATAATAATAATAATAATAATAATAATAATAATAATAACAACAACAATAATAATAATAATAATAATGATAAGAAGAAGAAGAAGAAAAGAAAAAAGAATGAAAAAGAGGAGAGAAAAAGACAGCGAAAGCGTCACAAATTGAAGGAGAAAGAGCGAGAGAGAGAAAGAAAGAGAGAGAAAGAAAGAAAGAGAGAAAAAGAGAGAGAGAGCATTTCTACATTTTTAAAGCAAAACCGGATAATCATTTTGCTTTAAATAAAATAATGAAAATAATAATAACTGTAATAAAACATAATTTATTTTGTTATTTTGGATGATGCTATGTTATGTTATGTTATATATAACACCATCCCAGGCTTACCAGTCAGATGGCAATCGAGGTACAGCTACGGCGACACTGACTATCAATGTAGACGACGTTAACGACAACAGACCTCTGTTTGATCCGACAGAATACTCAGTCACCTTAGCTGAGCACACAGCAGATGGAACTCCAGTTGCCATCGTGACTGCCACTGACGCTGACGTCGTAAGAAACAATTTTTAAACTTGTTTGCATTTGTATTCGACTATTTTCAGTGGTATTATTTTGTGTTACATTCATGTGCTTATGTATTTATATGTATGTGTGTGTATTTGTATATGTATGTGTGTGTATTTGTATATCTATGTGTGTTTGTGTTTGTATATGTATCTGTGTGTGTATTTGTATATGTATGTGTGTTTGTGTTTGTATATGTATCTATGTGTGTGTTTGTATATGTATGTGTGTGTGTATTTGTCTATGTATGTGTGTGTGTTTTTATATGTATGTGTGTGTATTTGTATATGTATGTGTGTGTGTATTTGTATATGTATGTGTGTGTTTTGTATATGTATGTGTGTGTGTTTGTATATGTATGTGTGTGTATTTGTATATGTATGTGTGTGTTGTATATGTATGTGTGTGTATTTGTATATGTATGTGTGTGTATTTGTATATATGTGTGTGTGTGTATTTGTTATATGTGTGTTTATTTGTTAAAGCATGTGTGTGTATTTGTATATGTATGTGTGCATGTGTTTGTATATCTATGTGTGTGTGTTTGTATATGTATGTGTGTGTGTTTGTATATATATGTGTGTGTGTATATGTATGTGTGTGTGTATTTGTATATGTATGTGTGTGTTTGTATATGTATGTGTGTGTGTTTTGTATATGTATGTGTGTGTATATGTATGTATGTGTGTATTTGTATATGTATGTATGTGTGTATTTGTATATGTATGTATGTGTGTATTTGTATATGTATGAGTGTGTGTGTATATGTAAGTGCATGTGTACCTATAAACAAATCTGTAAGCTCGCTCAGGGCCCTACCCTCTTGTACCAATAATATTATTTTTCTGAGCTATAAATAAATAAATAATGTTCCCTCCCTCTGACCATATCTATCAATATCTATCTATCTATTTATCTATCTGCCTATTAATCTCTCTCTCTCTCTCTCTCTCTCTCTCTCTCTCTCTCTCTCTCTCTCTCTCTCTCTCTCTCTCTCTCTCTCTCTCTCTCTCTCTCTCTCTCTCAAAATTGGAAATTATCTTATTCCATTTTCTTTAGCTGATTTCGTTAAACAAATACTAATTCCTTGAAAAAACTACTTTCAGGGAGAAAATGCCAGGTTTAACTACACCATTGCAAGAAACCATGAAGGAGCATTCAGTGTGGATCGTGACTCTGGGGTTATTAAAGTTATAAACTCTAGTCGATTAAACAGAGAACGAGACCCGAAAATTACAATAACTGTAAGTGTAATCAGTGTCTATGTATGTGTGTTGATCTGTCAGTGTATGCATATATGTATGTGTGTAAGTTTCTGATTATGTCTGTTTCTGTGTCATAAAACTAATACTACTAAAACAGCAATAACAACAACTATTATCACCATCACCAACATCACTACTACTACTACAACAACTACTACTACTACTACTACTACTACTACTACTACTACTACTACTACTACTACTACTACTACTACTACTACTACTATTACTACTAATAATAATAATCATCATCATCATCATTACGGTGAAAGCCTAATGATTACAGAAAAGAAAAAATCTTAAATTCTCTTCAATATACAAATCGCATTCATTTTTCTTCAATTTAGGTAACGACAACAGAACAAAATCTCACTGGGGCCCCAACATGCAACAGTTCATGTACAGCAACAATCGCAGTGACATTGACTGACATAAACGACAATGCACCACAATTCAAAGACGACGCATATCATTTCAGTCTGGCTGAGGGCGCTTCCGTAGGATCCTTTGTAGGGTCTGTAAAGGTAGACCATAATTATTTTATTTTTCTCCTCCTCATAAAATTATGAAAGAACGACAATAATATATATATTTAAAATAATTTGTTGGAAAAGATTATAGTGGAAAGATGACTCGGTAATAAAGCATGACAGGTCGCAGGATCATTCTTTATCGATACCACAAATTTCCCATTCCAACAGCGCCCTTGAACAGTGAAAAGGTGTTCAAGATATTGATTTCTGCCTATCCTAACACAAACAAACGATTTCTTTCTGGGGTTCTGTAGTCAGGCAGCGAGTTTCTTCTTACAAATATCTTCATTTAAAAGCTCTGTTTGAGCAGTTGAGTGTACTGAGATGAAATTAAATGTATTTATTTTAAATATTGTTATTCACTTTTGGTTATTCCAGGCAACAGATGAGGATTTAGGTGTAAATGGTGAAATACAATACAGCCTCCTGGGATCACTGTAAGTCAAACATGTTTTATCTCGCCGTTAATTTAAAAAAAAAAAATGTATTTCATTTTTCTGTCCACTTTTTATTCAACCGTCCATCAGTTCCTTCATTCATCCATCTATCAATACATATATTCACCTTCTTTAATGCTTCTCTGTCAGTCGATCTGTCGTTTTCTATAATCTGTATATGTTACTGTTTCTTCTTTTTCCTAGAAGTTTTTCTAGCGGTCTATCTTTCTGTTCATTAAACGTATATATGCATTTATGCCATGTATACATGTGTGTGTGTTTATGTGTTTGTGCTTGTGTGTGTTTTGTGTGTTTGTGTGTGTGTGTGTGTGTGTGTGTGTGTGTTTGTGTGTGTGTGTTTGTGTGTGTGTGTTTGTGTGTGTGTGTGTGTGTGTGTGTGTGTGTGTGTGTTTTGTGTGTGTGTGTTGTGTTTGTGTGTGTGTGTGTGTCTTTGTGTGTGTGTGTGTGTGTGTGTGTGTGTGTGTGTGTCTGTGTGTGTGTGTGTGTGTGTGTGTGTGTGTGTGTGTGTGTGTGTGTGTGTGTGTGTGTGTGTGTGTGTGTGTGTGTGTGTGTGTGTGTGTGTGTGTGTGTGTGTGTGTGTGTGTGTGTGTGTGTGTGTGTGTGTGTGTGTGTGTGTGTGTGTGTGTGTGTGTGTGTGTGTGTGTGTGTGTGTGTGTGTGTGTGTGTGTGTGTGTGTGTGTGTGTGTGTGTGTGTGTGTGTGTGTGTGTGTGTGTGTGTGTGTGTGTGTGTGTGTGTGTGTGTGTGTGTGTGTGTGTGTGTGTGTGTGTGTGTGTGTGTGTGTGTGTGTGTGTGTGTGTGTGTGTGTGTGTGTGTGTGTGTGTGTGTGTGTGTGTGTGTGTGTGTGTGTGTGTGTGTGTGTTTAATTAAGTTTAATTGTCATCCGGAATATTTACACCAATATTTGGAATTGTTTGATTTCTAAAATTCTGTCTTCTGCAGAGCTTCGAGTACGTTCTCAATAAATGAATCAACTGGAGACATCAGACTAAAGACGCCGATAGACCCAAACCAAGACGTCGTAGAAATAATTGTGAAGGCAACGGATAAAGGAAAGCCAGCTCTGGAAAGTTCTGTCTCGGTGAAAGTAGGTTATGGCTTCAAAAGACCAAACAAAAATAACCCTAACCACAAACACCGAGAGACACACACACAAACCTAAAACTTGCTGAAATATTCTGTTAATAAACTAAATGCATTTTAATAGTTAATAACAAATACATGTTGTTTTCACAGATAATTATTAGCAGTAAGAACGGTACTGTTCCTATAAAGGTTCCAGTTGTCAAAGAACGTCTTGAAAAAGACAAAGATTCCATCGAAAGGTAGACATTTTTTCTCATGTTCATCTCTCTCTCTCTCTCTCTCTCTCTCTCTCTCTCTCTCTCTCTCTCTCTCTCTCTCTCTCTCTCTCTCTCTCTCTCTCTCTCTCTGTCAGTACGTCTGTCTGTCTGTGTCTTTATCCCATCGTCTTTATTGAAATCGATGGTATCATGATCAAGGCACGTAATGTACTCTTTTGAAAATTTACCATTTCAATCAGGATCTCACGCACTTTCCTGGCTGTTAGAAGACTGGTTCAAAAAATAACCTTAATTCCAGTAGTACAGGGTTGCCATTATTAATTTTGTTTCTTTTCTTCTTCTTCTTCTTCTTCTTCTTCTTCTTATTATTATTATTATTATTATTATTATTATTATTATTATTATTATTATTATTATTATTATTATTATTATTATTATTATTATTATTATTATTATTATTATTATTATTATTATTATTATTATTATTATTATTATTATTATTATTATTATTATTATTAATGTTGTTGTTGTTGTTATTGTTATTATATTACTGTTTATGTTTTTAGTGATCTAAGTAGAATTATCGATGTTGATGTGACCATTGTCCAGATCAACAGGACATATTCATTAGCTGAGGATAGGTAAATATATACGATTAATAAAACATTTATTTTTTATATTTCTCGTCAGTGATTACTAGTGTAACAGTTGGTGGACGTGTTTGTGTGTTTGTTTATGTCTGAGTAGATGTAGTTATGTATTTTGTTTATGCGTGTATCTCTACATAACTAGTGTGTGTGTGTTTTTTGATCAAGAGAAACTGGTATCTTATTTGTGTTTATCTTTTTCGTTTCTTTGATATGTAAATATTACTGTATCTGTGTGTTGTCTTTTTAATTGTATCTGTATATGTTAGTTTGTTACCTCATCATTTGTTTCCACTGTTGAATTTGCTTAGATTATGAAATATCTTGGTGAAATGTTTCGGAATTAAAAAGACAAATTAGCTGGTAAATATTCCATCAGTTATCTACGTAAGTCAGAGAATACTCATAATCTATGGTCTTGTAAAATTCAGAACAGAATTAATCATATGCAGCGAATGACATAGGTAAATATCACACACACACACACACACACACACACACACACACACTTAATAATTTTATTTTATGTTATTTCAGCTCGATGTTGTATATCTCAGCTAAAAACAATAGCAAATCCCTTTCAACTAATGAGCTTTCAAGGTAATCTGCCTTATTATTATTTTTTTTTTAATCTGAATACCATAAATCGATAAATAGTTTTAAACATTGTGCTAACCAAATGAAACAACTTGTTGTATAAATAAATATTCCTTTCATATACATTTCCTGTAAACTGACCTTGTAATCTGATAAACATTATTAGGCTTGTTATTAATTTTGTAAAGTAGCTGACGCTAAACAATCATTCGTTCAATAATTTCAGACTGGTCCATAACAAATATGAAGATATATCTGCTTTGTGGGAAAGATATAAGGAGGATCCACCACCAGACAATAATAACATGGTTAACGTGAGCATTGCACTGATGGTCATAGCTGGGATTGTTTTTCTGGTTGCAGTTATTTGTTTTAGTGTTATTTGCTTGAAGAATAACAGGTAAATAAATCTATGGTTTTCCTGATTACTACAGCTACTACTAGTGCTGGTATTACCACTACTACTACAATTGCAATTACTACTACTGCTTTACTACTTCAGCTGTGTCACTTCTGTTACTATCAGTATTATTACTGCCGCTGCTGCTGCTACTGTTATTAAATCTGGCAGTGCTTACTATCTTTCGCTGCGATTATCCCGCCTATGCATTTTCTTTCTTTTACAGTTATAAGAAAAAGAAGCGGGTTTATGAAAAGCTAAATTCAGAGAGCTGTGTGCATAAAAACAAAGAGGAGAAAACGAATCAAGAGGAAGAAACCTCGGATTACAGCCGATCTGGGTCTCTCACAACTGAACAGTTAGCAGCCAATGGCGACGTGAATGAGAGAACGATTTGCATCAACCTAGCCTACGAGCCATACGAAGAAGTGCAAAGAGAAGCAGATCAAGAAGCCAAACCCGTGGTAGAGGAGGTGGTTCAGGAGGCGGTGATAAACTTGGGAGAGGAGGATGAAGAGGTCAGGACGTGGTGCTCAGATCACAGGGAGAGCAAGATTTCCGACTCTATTCTGACAACGATACTGACACACAGTGAACAGGATCTCGATGGTCTGGAAGACGACAGTCAGCTGGTTCTCGGTCACAACGCAAGCCGGGATGAGGAGCAGACCAGTTCCAAAAATCCTGACGTTTCTGAAAACGACATCACTACTACTCCCGAGAAAAGACGAAGTGGAGAAGCGCTTCCACCACCACCGCCTGTTTCCCCACTTTCAACTCCTCAGCTGTTGAGGAACAGCTCTGAAGGTGATCAGTCAGATCCTTTCTCTCAGTCAGTTCCAGAATTAGAACCCTGCCCTGCTGATGTTCCTACTAACAGCCCTGTTCTACCTCCAACGCCGCCGCGACTTAGAAAACACAGTTCTGAAGATCTTTCAGAACACCCTTTAGACGAACCAGAGCCAGACTATGCCAAGAAGGTCAGGTTTGCCGAGGCAAAGGAAGAGTTAAAAAAACATTTTGCTAACAACATTCGAATACTACCTTCAGATGCAGAGTCTGGCGCGGACCTGGAACAGAGTGTAGAAAGCAATGAAGTAAGACTGAAAACAGACAGTAAAGATGAAATGAACAATTTAGATGCAGAAGAAGAAGAAATGACCGCGTTTTGATCAGAACTGTAATACTTGCACTGTTATCATGATGTCGAAATGTGAAGAATGGACAAGACTGATATATATTTCTATACAGATTAAATCAGATTATTTATTTATTTAATTTATTTAATTTATTTAATTTATTATTATTATTGTTATTATTATTATTATTATTATTATTATTATTATTATTATTATTATTATTATTATTATTATTATTATTATTATTATTATTATTATATTTGGGTAGTGAAAATCTTAATGTTTAAAATAAATTTTACAACTTTAGCAATCTAAAAATAAAAAATCCAGTATTCTGAATGTTAATATATATTAGGTATTTTTTTCAACTTTTTTTTTTCATTGTAAAATAAAATACATCAGTCAGAAATGTTTTATTATCCAGGGTTTTACAATATTACTAAATAAGGAATAGTTGAGTTTAAAAAAATATCAGTAAATAATAGATAAATTAAAACTGCTGCATCAAAAGTTAATCGAGTTTTATGTATCAGAATATAAACTGATAAAAGTACATACATGTAATATATAATATATAATAATCTATATGTATACATTTTTTATATTTTTTGCTGTGGTCATGATTTTGGTTTTAACGTTTTTATATTGATGTATAAATGAATAAAATAAATAGATAAATGAGAATGGCTATTGTAGGCAGAATTGTATACAATCAGATCTTTTTCTTTAATTTGTATAGCTTTCTCGTTTATGATTAAATGTTCGTTTAAAAGCGATTGTTATGCAGTTTTGACGAGTATTCAGTATTTAATCAGATAAGGTACGTGCTTGCGAATGTGTTGTTGGAGAGAGAGAGAGAGAGAGAGAGAGAGAGAGAGAGAGAGAGAGAGAGAGAGAGAGAGAGAGAGAGAGAGAGAGAGAGAGAGAGAGAGAGAGAGAGAGGCTGTGGTTCTTAAAGAACAGCTTTATATTATGTATCTCAGTGAAATAAAACCATATAAATGATCATTGTAACTAATTAACTTAGTATTTTAATTATCATTGTTATTATTACATAAAATAAATTATTTTTCTGTTATTCATTCGTTCAGAATTTCTGTTATTTTAGAGTGCTATATCTGTGTATAATCACTGCAGTGTTATATATAAAAAATATTTCTTTTATATCTATCAATCTGTCTATTTATCTATCTAAATATAAATTATATACATAATTCGTAAAAAAAAATGCAGTGTCACATCATGTTTAAACGAGAAAGAAAAATGTTTTAGAATTTCACTAAGAAAACACACATTATGAGAAAACGAATTTATTAAAATAAACATATAAGAAAAAAAATTTTAAAAAATAAAATAAAATAAAATAAAATAATAATTTATTTTAATAAATTTATATATACACACCGTGACACACACACAAAATGAAGTGAAAAAACGATAATAGTATTAAAATAAAATAAATGACTATATTTAGTACCTGCTGTAATAAATACATACAGCAAAATACAGAAACTGTAACGTGACTAAAGGATTGTCAATATACAAAGCAGTAAGTACTGTCCCATACATACATCAATCATCCTACAGCCTCTTTTTCTCAAATTATGAACTTCCCCTTGATGATACTGAATAACAAAATCTTCCAACAATTTATTTCATTTCTTTTATCTTTTGTTATTTAGTTCAGTTTTATGAAACGAGTTTGAAATGTTCAATTTAAATGCAAATTATTCTGCATACATCAACTCATTCAAATGTACGAACTGACTGGTGTGTTTACTGTTTTAAAATTCCCTTTGTTGTTATACGATCTGCTGAACAGAAATCAGCAGATCACATTATATTGCTGAAAACTGTATTAAATGGAAGAGGTCTTGTTTGGGATGTATTAAACACAAAATGAGACTGCGATAACTAGCATTTATCTCTTTTCAATTAAGCCTAAACCAAGACTCCCAAAAATTTTATATTTTATTATAGTAATGGAATTTAGATAAGTCAAATTGGCCCTTTTTAGAAATGTATTAACAGAAATATTTCATTTAGTCTAAACTAAACTCCCCACAAATTTTGGGTTTTTTATTTAGTAATGAAATTGGGGCATAATTATTTAAATAATAATAATAATAATAAATTAAAAAAATATAATATATACTGTCCTTGTTTACACGAAGGTCTAAATGTGTTTAAGCTACTACTGTGAAGTGCTGGGCTTGCAGACTGCAAATTAATAAATTCATCTTTACAGTTTTTCGACAGATATTACTCTGTTAATATGAGGTAAATTAAAATTGTATTTATCATCAAATGGGCTGTTGTTTTTGTTTGTTTTGTGGATTATTATTATTATTTTTTTTTTTTTTTTTTTAATGAATCAAAGGAAAGAGAAAAAAAAATAAAAAAAACGAAAAAAAAAATATTTAAAAAAAAAAGAAAAAAGTAATCAACAGGTTGAATATAATTTATCAAAAGTTCTGAAACTTTTTTCCAAAGCCTCCTTTAGTCATTCTTGTTTAAAAGAGTTTTAATTTTAAATATTTTGGATGGTTTACTACTCAAAAACTTTATTTCAAGCACAAAATTATAAAATATATTATAGAGAATTATTTGCAATGTCGGTGAATATACTGTAAATAAAAAATATATGGACAGATAGATTTGATATGTAGACTTGGATCTTACTCCTTTATGTTCCAAAATCAAAAAACGTTCAGAAACTAATTTTTTTTTTTTTTTTTTTTTACAAAATCTCTACTTAGTATATAAAACAAATAAATAGAATAAAAACATATTTTGCATCAGTATATAAAATGACAATAACAGTGAATATATACTACAAATACAAGTCTGTGTTCATGTGCATGCATAGTTAAATATATTTCTTAAATTGCTAGAGAATTTGAGTTCGCATAACTGAAAAATGGAGCTGAGTATGTCTTTTATATTTCAAATATATAAATAAAGATTATTTTGCATTTACATAACTGAAAATTATGGCAGTAGTAGATATGTGTAAGTAATAAACAACAAAGACAAACATGAAAATAAGAATTATATATTTTTGTAAAATACTGTACAATTAAAATTAATAAAGTTTTAAATTTTTTTTTTTTTTTTACATTATATAATTAACAGCAGTAACAATATAATGAACATTCCATTTCTAAAAAAAATCAAAGAATTATAAAAAAAAGAGATTTTATTTTCCCATACATGAATTTCTATATACTAATAAAAAAAAAACATATGGTGCCTTTAGCAATGTCTAAATGACTGTTAAATTGCACAAATAAAATGAGAGAGAAAGAAAAAAGAAATGAAATAATAAGGGACATGATAAAAATAGAAAAAATAAAAGAAAATGAATGAAATAAAAGGCTTAATGCGACTATACAGTTAGTTATTAGAATCAGACAAAAAAATTTTTCATAATGAGGAAACCCACCTGTTATCCAGAATATTGTTCCTCTTATAAAAAAGCAGGAAAGTTACCATTTTGCAAGCACCTTCCAATGGTCATGAAAACCTACCTTGACCTTTGACACAGCAGTCATGAGATGCAGGTATAACAGAATGAAGCAGAAAATGCTCACAAAGAAAAGATGAAAATGGAAGTGGAAAGAGCACAAGAAAGAGAAAAGATCACAAAAATTAGAAAATGATTTTTAATTTACCACAATTTTGATTTGACACCTAAGACACAAAATGTTTCTGAAATAGTTTCAAACTTAACCTCAGTTTGAGAAACTAATGTCTGTTCGTTGTTTAAAAATAAAATAACAAGGATTCATAATAATGCTTTTATCACATGTACAACTGGTCACATACACAGCTATGGAAGGAATGTATTGTTATCGTTTTTTTTTATTTCTAACTAGTTTGGTCAATAGCTACAGACCTTCAAAAAAATAAAAAAACACTGAGCATGCAGCCAAAGTTTTAAAAAATACTGAGGCCAAGTGCAATTGGTGTGTTAAAAAAAAATGCTTATTTGATGTAATTGTGTTTATCAAGCAAAAAAAAAAAAAAATCAATAATAATAATATTAAATAAATATATATTTCTTTTGTCTCACTTCATCCAGATAATACGTTATTTATATATATATATATATTCACACACACACACACACACACACACACACACACACACACACATTCAGTCCATTGAATAGAAACCACTAACTATGGCTTTGCTAATAACATTAATAACAAATTACAGATAGTAGTGACTAAATAATACGGTTTGTCATGTCTGTGTTTAACAATCACAAAACCTACATTTGTGTTTTTTTACTGTTCATGTTCTAATTACATCTCTAGTAGGTATAGTTAAAGCAGGGAGAACTTCTATCTTTGGCCAGTATTTATTAAATTCATCACATTTTAATATTATAAAAAAAAAAAGATTCCATAATGCTTGGTCTGAATAAGCAATGGTATGACTCAAACGAAACTGCTCCCTTATCTAACTATCCAAAATCAGAAATAAAAAATGTAAGATATCATAAAATATCAGTAGAACTATCAGTAGAAAAGTTACATACACCTATAGTTAGCTTTATTTGTACTTTACAAATTTTACTGAATGTTGCCATTATCTTTTATAGTCTGTCTCTGAGGATTCTAAGTAAGAAATGGTTACCTGAAGTTCCAAAGTATGGTCTGAACATTTCTTAATTTTCCTAGAATAACAATTGGTCAATTACAAATACAATTGGACTGGTGAAAATTGCTCAGGTATTTAAAAGAAAATATTTGCATCCTGTTTAATACAAATGTTGTGTTCAGAAACAGGAGCCACCAAATCTTTTTGATGATGAATAACATCTCCAAGCAGTTATAAGTAATGTCAGATTTCAGAAACTGACAACAAACCAAGTTTTGTTAAAGTCCAAAGCTGTTGTTGCATGATAAAGAATATTTGTTAACACCACAATATATTCACAGAAAGCAAACTGGCTGTACACTGAAAATAAAATAAAATAAAATAAAATATATGTACATATCACATTTTGAAATATCTTGAAGAAATGCCCATTTATGTATTTACTATATATTTATATACACACAGACACACTGATATTTTTTCAAGACATTTGCAAGCACACTATTAAGAGCTATAAAGATGATGATGATGTTATTGTGGAAATTTCTAGACTGCAGCTTCCAAGTGTGTATATTTGTTATTTTTGTCAGTTAAAAACAGTTTGGCTTTCAGATCATTCACATGATAACTGTTAAGTTGAAAACCTGTATTTTAAGAGAAAATGACTTCCAGTTAGGACAGCATATTAAATAAGAAGCATTTCTTCAGCTCCTTTTATGAAAATAATTTTTAAAAACATAAAAGAAATATAATAATAATTAAGATAAAATAAAACAAAATGAGAAAACAACACACACAAACACAGACAAAAAGTAAAAAACAATAAAAAGGAGAAAAATAAAATAAATATAAATAAATTAATAATAATAATAATAATAATAGAAATAAATCAATTAAATAAAAAAATTTCTGAAAAAGATTTGTCTGGAAAATTCAGTTTACAAGAATATACTCAGTGACAACAACAACAACAACAACAAAACAATATATATATATATATATTTAAAAAATAATAATTAAATATATAAAAATAACAACAGTAATAATATTATTTATCATAATAAAAGATTAGTTGTTATCACATGAACCTACTCAATTAAACTTGTGGGACTTCTTATAAACCTCAACAAAAGACACATAATGGTCACCCATATCCAAGATGGCTGTCATGCAGTAAGCAATGTGTAAAATAACTGCGATATAATCATACGCTATCATTCCACCAAACACTGAAATACAGAAGAATAAAACACTACTTTATCAATTTTTGAATCTTTATTTTTCTCTATTAAATCAAGATGAACAACACACAGAGAAGAAAAAAAAAAATCAACTTGTGTTAGACAAATCCTGTAAATAAAACTACTGCTACTTGTTATTAAGGGCTAATTTCCACTTCTTCCTTCTTGATTTTGTATTTTTTTTTTTTACTTGTGCACCTTTGGCTAAAACTTAGCTGTGTAGTAAATATCAATGCATGTAGATCAGATATTTTGAAAAAGAAACAGAAATTATGTCATTGATTCCTATTTCAGTTTACTTATTTGAGAGTTGTATGTGATTTTATTACAAATAATTTTTTCATTTTATTTAATTTTCCATCTATTAATCCGTATTATCATCTTTATAAAATATAGATGACTGATCACAATTAAGGATTATTAAATTCTCCATCATGTTCTTGATATCTTGTGTATAAACAATAGTTATGATACCTTAAAAATCAAGAAAATCTGTCACAGTAGATGCAAAACTGCTGTTTTGGCAATGAAATTGGGGGAATATTTTTATCACAAAATGCAATACACACATTTTGGCCATCTCTAGTTACTTAAGAAATCAGAAAAGTGGAAATTAGCCCCAAAATACTAAGCAGATGATATCTCTTCTGTATTTCAGTATACATAATACAGAACAACAACAACAACAAATAATATCTAAATCAAGAAATATATTTAAAAAAAAAAAAAAAAATGTTAAAACCCAACAACATTTGGGGAGGAAAAAAAAAATAATAATAATAATAATAATAATAATTACGAAAACAATAAGAATTTTTTTAATATACTTTGAATAAAGTTAGTAAGTACAAAAAAAACCAAGACTATAAAATCTGTAAATATATACTTAAAGTACTATTAGGCTATACAAATGAAAATTTAACAGTCACTTCCATGTTTTGAAAAACCACTGTAACTACCCTCTGGTAAATTTCAAGTCTAACCCTAATTCTAATAAACGTGTATTTAATATTAATGTCAAATTTATGAAATCCATTTTGGACAGTATACAAAAATGATATATTAATTACAATGTTTAAAAACTAGAATTTTAAAAAAAAGAAAACAAAAAAAAAACAGACTTAATATGTTCAGCACATTATGTTTTGTTATCATATTGTCCTGTTAAAATATGTGTAACTTCTAGTTCATAACAGTGTACAGAAAAGTGTTTCAAGTGTATTTTAATTGAAAAATAAAATAAAATTTAATTTTTTTTTAAAACAAATATGTATACAAAAAATTGCATTTTCAAAAATATATTTTCTTAAATAAAATAAGAAATATAAATATATAAATATTTTTATTTAATTTATTAATTTTATTTTTTATTTATCTATTTATTAATTTTTTAATGAATTAATGTTTTTGTCCATTTTTTCTTTTATTGCTGTCTAATCTTAATTAGTTGTTATTTTTATATAATTTAATTTAATTTAATTTAATTTTATTATTTATTTATTTATCTGATCTAGAACATCATTTTCATCTAGTTTCACCACAATTATAAACATAAGTTGGCCAGTGGTAACAAATTAAAATATATAAAACAAGATTAATACTAATGGTAATAATAATAATAATAATAGTAAACAAAAAAAAATAAAAATAAAAATATTAAAACCTAGATATTTCATAACACCTGTATTTCATTTTGCAATGATACACCTTAAGTCAGTATATTTTAAAATGAACAAAAATTACTTACCACCAGGCTCACAGTATTGGTTATGTCTATAGAAAAGGTAAATAGCCAGCATGAAGACCGATATATTTGTTAAGAATAGCCATATTTTGTATCTGTATGATTGTCTCTCCTGGAAAATAAAACATTTAATACATTAAACAATACAATATGATATATTTATTATTTTATTCAGTATTTAGAATGATGTAGTTAGAACTGTTGAAAATAATTAATTATTTGGAATCATTTAAAATTATAATATATGAAGAACTGATTAAAATGATGATATATTTAGAACTATTTAAGAATGATAATGAATGTAGTACAATTTAAAATGATGATGAATTTAAAACTATTTAAAATGATAATGTATTTTGGCAATGTATAGGGGTTTTGGGGTTTTTTACTTACAATTTGTGTCATAACTCTGCCATTAGAGCTTCGGCCCCAACCAAACACAAAAGTTGTGACACACATATAAGTAAGAGAAAACACCATGAATGAAATAAAAGCTTTTTCATGAATTTCTGAAATAAACAGAAAATATATCATGTGAAATTATTAAATATTAGCCTTAACAGACTATGAAATAAAAATAAATAAAAATTAATTATTAATATTTTAGTATCAAGTTTGATGCAATTAACAATATTAAGTAATTACTAAAAAATAAAAAAAATAAAAATAAATTAAAAATAGTGTGGATTTTATAAATGAGTATGATGGCTGATATTAACTTATTAAAGAAAACCATTTTTCTTTAATAAATTTAAATATGACAATAAATTAACACGAATGAAAATTAAAAAGTAAAAAAAATAAAAATAAAAATAAAACAACAACAACAACACCAAACTAACCATAATTTTCTTTAGATGAGATGTAGGTTAAAACTACAAGTGCCAGATTTTCAATGATGTGGAGTAATGAGCAAAGAGCAGCCAGAATCTTGTACACATTTTGGTGTCTGCCAACATGAATTGAGGTGTGATATCTGTAGTAACACATAGCTAGCAAGATACGAGGGGTGGAGTGCAGACAGATACATATTCTCCACACGTACAACTGAGGTGCCTTAGAACCAATTGCAGAACTAATTGTAGGCAAAAAGTTTGCTACCTGCAACAAAAACTGCTATTAGTTACTTAGTTTTACTATAATGTAATAATTAATTCTTGTTGGCTGAAATCTGAATATGAATGTCTGTTACTTTGACTGATTATTATCCTTATTTTAAGCTACATTTATTAAAAAAAAGTTAACTGTAAAGAAAAATAAATATAATGTTGTTTTTTTTTGTTTTTGTTTTTTTTTGTGTTTTTTTTACAATTTAGCTATTTCTTCTTTTGACAATGGAACAAATAATTATATGAAAAAAGGTTTATATAAATTTCAAAGGTAAATTCTGGTGTAATATAATAAATTAACCAATTAGTTGCACACACTCATGGGAAGTAAGAAGGCACTAGTTTTGGAGAAAGCACTTGTTGCATTTTTATTTCTAAATTTTTAGAAACAATGCTAAACAAAACTGATCAAGGGCAAATAATAATAATAATAATAATAATAATAATAATAATAATAATAATAATAAACAAAAATAAAATAAATTCGTGCCTTCGTTCTTACCTCCCTTGATATAAAATAAATGTAAATGTTAGATGCTTGTGGTTATTAGACAAAACTGGTTTATAATAAACTAAAAATAACCTGTAAAAAGTCTGATATTTTATGACTTATTAAAAACCAAAATAACAAGAAAAAGATCAATATTTAATATTATCAACTTAAAATTTTAAATTTGATTTTAACTATAAATATTAATTATTATATTAAAAATTTGTTTTTCTAATTAATCATTTGCTATTTTAATGTTCGTAATTTACTAAATTATTTGTAATACTATTTAGTTTAATTTAGTAATATTTAAAAACTAAATAAATAACTTAGTAAGTAAGTTACTTAGCTAACTTAGTTAGTAGTTTACTAAGTTAGTTATAAAATAAATTATACAATTTGTATTTTTACCCTGCAATGTGTAGCTGTTGAACTTTCGAAGTCATAAATCACTGACCACAGTATGCAGAAAATGGCACCAAAAGAAGGTAAAAAGGCAACATATTTGATGAAGCCAGGTATTGAAAGTTTAAAAAATATTTGATCATCCACTTTAGACATGTTTCTGCTGAAGTGTTCCGGAAACGGGAAAGAAAACTTAATGCTATCAAACTATCCGATAATTTCTGTCCTTAAATCTTGTAATCATTGCTGCTGCGAGGCCATATCATATTATGAATTATCACTAGCAGCTCAGATTTAGATATTAACAAAAATTATTTAGGTACAGTTCGTCTCTTGATTTTCTTAGCATTATAAATCTTCAGTCTTTAATAATATTATCCTATTAACCTTTAATAATAATAATTAATAATAATATCATCCGATGGACGAAAGCGGTAGATTAGTATCTCCTTTTTACAATTTTAGGTTCTAAGGTTGTTGATATTGTAAATGTTAAGAATATTATTTCATAACCTGAAGTATATAAATAAATAAATATATAAAAATAACGGATTTTTAAAATCTTATCTTCAATTAACTTTATGCGCAACATAATTATATAAAGTAAGTTGTATTATCGCCTTCCGTCGGATTTTTTCGCGAATGTATCCGAAGTATTCCGAATGAAGATTTGTGGGTAACAGGAAGTTGAGTTAAATGACGTTTCAGATGTTTTGACACGTACAAAACAATGTTTAGCAGCTATTCATTTGTAACTTGATCAATGTTCATTTTATTACAAGTAAATAGATGCTGTCAGCATCTATCTTACTAAAATAGTCGAATGTTTTTAATTTATTTGTACTGGCCAGCTCGCCCCTTTTTCGTAAATGTAAACAAACAAAATGGCAGCTGGACGATTGAATGCCCAGGATAAGAAAGACCTAGAAAAATTCACGAAGTTTTTCATATTTAAAAGTCTTCAAATAATTGTTCAGTCTAGACTTGGAGAGAAAATTAGAACAAAGTCAAAGCCATTTTCTTCAGGAGCTGACTGGGTAAAAAGCAACTGAAATATTTTTAATTGTTTCATACTTTATTATTTTAATATTTGTTTACATAATTACACTAATTTACAGACCGATGATATATCTCTGTTTTTAATAATTCACATTCTCACATATTGACAATTACAGATGAACAAACAATGAAACATGTAGCCCTAAGCATAATATTTGTAAAAGAAACCTTGAATTGCATCAGTTGTGAACTTGAATGTAAATGAGAAATATTAAATCTAAACAATACATTTTTATAATTATAAATCAAATCTGTTATATTTGTATTGTCACTGAATCTAGTTTTTCTATACTGTGAACTTGTTTGATCTGTTATTAATATTTAATGACATTTAATGATACAGACTGACAATAATATATATTTAACTTACTTTTTATTTGTAAAGTATGCCCTACCTTTGCTCACTGTTTGTTTGGATACAATTATACTTATTCTAATTTGGTTTAGATGCAAGCCAGTAGTAACAATAATATTAACTATTACTTTACAGTTTAATTTGGCTATTCGGGACATTCCTGAAGTCCATGCTGAAGCAAAGAAAGTGTTAGCTGGTCAGCAGCATGTTCTCAGTCAGAATGTTTGTGTGGAGATCTCACTGCGTACATCAGAGGGTGACACCATGATGCTGGAAACATGGTACATCGGCCTGAACCAAGACCAACCGGACCCAAATGTTCGGGTTTCATTTGCCGTGTACAACAGAATGGGAGTCGCCCTGAAGTCACTGTTCAGTGTGTCTCGTGTACCTCCTGCATACAGGCTGGCCAGACAGCAGGGACTGAATGGTGGGGACTATGTTATATGCTACAGAATATACCTGGGTGATCCACAGTTCTTTCAGCTGGGTGATGGATATCAGATCACAAAGGTGGGAGCTGTCCCCACACCCACTGGGACCATTGTGGTGAATCTTGCTTACAGAACAAAACTGTTGATATCTTCTCACAAAGCTAGTAAGGAGGTTATGTTTAATTTGAAAGATGATCATTTCAAAAGAGATGCCAGTCCGAAGAGACCTACTACTCCTAAACCATGTATTCTGGGATTCAGAAGGTTTGTATTTTTATTTTTAATACTTAATGTTGTCATTCAACATCTACATTATTAGCATGTAACCCATTCAGTTTTATTTTCCATTTATTTGTTATTTGTACTCCATGAATGAGTGAATTCATTTCATCAGAGTTGAGCAGATTTTGGATAATATTTTGATGTCAGAAGTTTGATTTTTGTCCTTTTAACAATATTAAAAATATTATCTGCTGCCATATTTCTCTCATTTACTTTTATTTGTTTTGCAGCAATGAGCCTTATATGTGCACTTTCTCATAATCAGGAATACATACATACATACATACATACATATATCTGCACACACATATATATGTATATCTGCTAGCCTTTCAGGGTATGAACTGGGACATTTTTTTTTCTGTCCAGTCAAGCCACATTTTGACTTACCTGTTGAACTTTTGAATGCAGTTTAAAAACATGTTATCATGTCATAAAAACTATAATAACAACACAAAAGAAGGAAACAGAACTTTAGTTTGTATTAAAAAGTATTGTAATTAAATTTTTGTTTTGTTGTCAAGAGATCCATTCAATCAAACAGCTGGAATGTTTTACCAAGGCTCAGTCTTGGAATGAATTAATTGCTTTTATGGCCAAAATGACGATAGCAACCAATAACATGTTTATCATAATGAAATTACATGTATATAACATGTTTGCAACACATGTTCATTAGATGTAGGCACATGGTAAAAGAGGAACAACAACATGTTTGTTGACAGGCCACCTGTCAAGAGTTTAGTTAATTTGAACTTCCCACAATGCTCACACATGTACAGGCAGTGGTAGTTGTTGTTGACATCATTGTCATCTTTGGGTGTTTGATATATACAGTATACACCATAAGAAATTAAAACATTTCAACCCAGTGTAATACCAGAAAACAACAGGGCCCTAAGACATACATTGCTGAGGTATTCCAGTTCAATCTACAAATATATTTATGTGGCCTGAAGTTTTCCAAATACTTTCAGACTGTTCGATAGACTGGAGAAGTGGACACTTTATGTGCTATTTAGGTTTAGTCAAACAGATACTAGAAAACAATGAGCAAAAGATAAGTTGCCAGTCTCTTACAAATGTAAGTCATTTCAATACTTCATGCAATATGCAGACATTTTTGCTTGCCAGGTGGGCAACACATGATACATTTTGACTTGCCAAATACTGATCCAACTCTCCATAAAGAGCACAACCTGGTCTTTGAAAAAAAACAAAACTAATAAAATTAATATAAATTTACATAACAAATCTGAAAATGTTAAGTTTAAGTATATTAACAATCCCTTGCTGATTAAGCATGACATGAATTGATGAAATTTGAATTATTATTAAAATAGGTTCAAGAAGTATTATTAAACAAAATGTTTGATAAATTCATTCATCTGTGTTTCCAGTTTTAATAGTGGGACATTTTTATTACAATATTAGTGTTATTACTGATAATAAAATGGTAACAGATGTATTGTAATTAGGCAGAACATGTAGAATGTATAATATACCTGTATTATGTGTGTGTGTAATTTACACCTAAAGCCAGAATTGATTGATTGTAAATTAGAAAGAATTCCAGGTCTAGACTGTTCATTATTTTTGTTAGTTTTGAAAACTGCTGTAATTTATGCAGTCCTGAAGTTGAAGAAATGAATAATGTTTAGTTATTTATTTAATTGTTGGAAGAGGAAAATTATTTGTCTATTTATTGTATGTACACAAGTATTTTATTTCACCAATAAACATATATTAATGTTGATAATAGTGAGTGTTTGTGTAAATTTAAATTGTGTTGTTAAAAGAAAATGGTTAGATCGGTTAAAAAAACCCCAAATAAACAAAGGATCTGAAAAACAGAAACAATTTCTCATAAATTTTGATTCTTTCTCATTCGCAGTCATAGACTTGTATCTGTAACAAAGAAATCTTCCACCTGCATTCTGTAAATTTTATTAAATTGTTTGTTTATTTTACAGAAATAGCTCCACTGATGAGTTTGGTGCAGCAGGCTATGACAGGCAGGATCTGTGTTCTACGACTTTCTCCACCAGCCCACCTGAAGGAGTTCACTTTGAAAACAACAATGTCACATCTGCTCAGCCCATGGCAATCAATGGAAAATCAGCAGAAAACATCGAGGACCAGAAATCACAAAGGTTTGCTTTTCTTTAATGATTTATTTAAGGTTTGCGTAGATGATAAAATGAATGGTATTGCATAAAGCATAGATTTTTAAAAAAGATGATTATTATAAATGTTGTCTACCTTTCATTTTTTTAAAGAAGGATTATTATTTCTTTGGTTATTATTTTTACTTTTATTTATTTTGTTATTACTTCTGAAACAGTTATCCTGTTATTATGTAAATGTAGAGGATCCAATTATTTGTCTAAATTTTTTATAATGTTATTAAATATGGATATACAATTATTATTTTTATTTCTTTTCATATATTTTCATCTAAAAATACAAAGGCTAATATGTAATGATTTATTAATAATATATGATTATATTATTTCAGTATTTCTTTATTTATAAACTGAAATATATTTTTAACTAATTTTGCATATTTGTAACCAGTGGATTTTTTTTAATTTAAAAACATAAAATTTCATTCTTTATCTTTTTCTTTATTTCTTTACTTATTCACTTTTACAGTAATCCAGAAAGAGGGGAAAGTTTTGGGAATCTGCAGAAAGTCGGAGCATTCGCAACACACAAAAGCATGAAAGATCTTAAGGGTGATGTTGAGGATGTGCCATTTCAAAGTCTTCTCAACACCAACAAAGCCACAAATATTGCTGAGTGTGCTGCAGCTGCTGCTGCTGCTGCTGCTGTCTCCAAAGCCTCTCTCACACCAACAGCAAGTTCGAACAAAATGCAGACATCAAACACAGATGAGGTGAACAAGAGTAATGGCAGTGAGGCAGCCCTTGATGACTTTGTCATGGTAGAATTGGTAAGTGTCTTTCATTCATTCTAATGAACACAGTATGATGTTGTATTTAAAATTCAGATATGGTTGGTCAATTAGACAATTATTTCTATAATTTATGAGTATTCTTTCTTATTAATCTTCATCAGTAGTTATGGGTCATTCCATGTCAAATCACCTAATGGGTTAAACCCAACCATCTCAGATTTTTATCAAACTTGGTATACTTGTTGACTGGGATCCCACAGCACCAAATCTGAAATATTAACCCAATCGGATCAGTGGTGTGGGAGATGGCCCACCGAATTTTGAGATTTTTGGCAAAAATGGGCATGAACACCAACCTTTGAACCCTCATATCTCAGGAACTACTGGGCCAATCTTCATAAAATTGGTACTGTTGAAAAGGCAATATGACAAGGATTCCAAATCTGCCATTTTTGTTCAGTTTGGAAAATACTGGGGGTACATTTACCTTTTGACCTTTGCTATGACCTTGAAATTGACCATGTGGATGACGTGACCTTGAGATGTTAACTAAAACATATAAAAGTTTCCTGGGTGTAATATTTTTTGTTTAGCCACAATATAGATTTAAAAAATGCACATACATGAAAATAACACCTTTTCAGCCATTAACATCTGATTAACTAAAACCTGAATGATCAATTCTGGATGCTAGGAATCACCATCTTTCTTGATCATTGAGTAAGACATTGTAGGCCTACATGTATGCATAAAGTTCACATAAATTTGAGAGAACTAGGTGTTTCTGATGCTTAACCTTCTCACCATCTGTTTCAAATGCTCACTGTATCCTTCATTCCCGGACATATTCTACTGTTCTTTTCACTTTCATGAAACTGGACTATTTCCTCCTTCAATTCATTTGACAGAACTTTCCCTTTGGGCCAATTGGGCTAAAATTTCAGATTTGGTGCTGTGGGATCCCAGATAACAAGTATACCAAGTTTTATAAAATCTGAGACGGTCGGGTATAAATTTCTTTTTTTGGGGGGTGATTTGACATGGAATGACCCTTATATATCATTCAGTTTAATGTTGGTTAAATTATGGTGTTTTCAGTGGACCTAGATTTCATATTTAAACATGACAATGCATCCATCAATAGTGATTATATAAATCTATGAGTTATTCAGTTCAGTTATGAACTAATCTTGTCATATTATTATTTTTATTCATACAAAATATATGTAGGTGGGACTGGGTATCATATTTAAGCACAACAGTACTTCCATTAATAAAGATTATATAAATCCTTATAGTTGCAAAGTTATTCAGTTTAGTGTTGATTAATCTTGTTGCATTATCAATTTATTATTATTTATTCATGCAAATCAGTCCACAGAAGATTAATTTTTCAGTAGTACTGGTTCTTGTATTTAAATATGACCACATTTTGATTTCAAATTTGTTTTTTCATTCAGAAAACACCCTTTGCTGGAGTTGATGCCAATACTGACCTTGGTCAGTTTTATCGCGACTGTCAGGGGGCACCCCAACTCAGCATGTTTGAACAGGAGCCAGAGTTTAATGATGCTCTTGAAGAGGTGACCTCACAGCTTGCAAGATTTGAATCGGACATGAAAGAATTTGATGATTTTGTTCATTCTTTACGTGATACTGACTCAAGTGACTAAAAGATTGAGTTCTAGTTTTCCATATGAAAGGAATATCTTGACCAAAGCTAAAAAAATTCATTTAAAGATGTGAATTAGGTGGAAATATTATTGCTTGAGTGTATGGAACATTTATTACAGTGTGTTAGACTGGGAAAAAAAAAATTACCTGAATATATGAAACATTTGTTGTATATAATTGTTAATATTAATGTTATTGTGTTGTTATTTATTGTGTATTAGTCATTCTGTTGTGAAATAAGTGAATTTTGCTCACAGCTTTGTTCAGCATTCACATCCTAATTTTTTTTTTTTTAGAAATGAAAGGCCTATGTTTTTAATTTAATTATTATTATTTATTATTTTTTTAACTTACTCTTTTAACATGAATTTTACTTACAAATAATGTTGTTGTATTATTATCTATCTTTTGGAATGTGACTAACATTAAAAAGTTAATATTTTATACAGTTGTCTTAAGAAGTATTTTCAAAATTTCATTATTTTAAAAAATATATTTTTTGTTTTTTTGTTTTTTTATATGTTAAATTTAAATTGCTGAAATACAAATCTGATTGGTGCATCACTGTTTTAGCTTCTTTTTTGTTTGTTTTTATTCAGTTTTTAATATTATTTATTATTTTTTTTTTTTTTGTATCTGTATCCCTGTTTCTTAAATGAAGTTGATTTAAAAAATAACAAGTCATTATTATATTTGTCATCAAGAATTTAAGAAATAATCTTTTTATTTACAAAAATCTATTATTAATCTGTTTAATTCTGCATTTAAATAATTTAATTATTTCCAAAAAAACAAAAACCCA
This sequence comes from Chrysomallon squamiferum, assembly GCA_012295275.1. Lineage (NCBI taxonomy): Eukaryota > Metazoa > Mollusca > Gastropoda > Neomphalida > Peltospiridae > Chrysomallon > Chrysomallon squamiferum. Next base: position 1,278,751 of record CM022670.1, read on the forward strand.
ACAAATTAATTGATAAACAAAAAATATATTAAAAATAAATTGTCAGGTAGTTAAATTAGAGAAACCACAATTTCTATTTTCTTAATTAATTTGTAGTGGCATAATACTACATATATATATATATGTCTGTACATTGTAAATATTTCCATTCTCCACAAAATAATTCTGCAACTACAAGTGACATTTAAAATATTTATTTATATTAACATAGTGAATAATGTATACTTATTTGAAAGTTCATACGTTACATTCATTAGTTTTCCAAAAGTAGCAGAATAGCCAACATCATTTATGTTAAAAATGTCTATATGTGATAAATTAAAATTACAGCTGTTATTGTAGTCTTCATGTGTTTATCTTTGGATGTCAAAGTACATATCTTTACAGCTGTTTACATTACAATGTGTGAAGTGGTTATATGACTTGTAAAGTTATTCCAAGTATGGCTATTGAATCAATAAACTTTTTTTTTAATGTCTTTTTAATGTCTTCTTAATTTCTTAACAGTCATAAGTAAGTTATTTACCTTGTCATGTGTAATTTAATCATTGAATGTTCAGATTAAATCCAGTAATGTTAAACAAAAATTCAGTTGTGTTATATCTACATCTGATGTGCAGATAGGCCAAACGATTTGTGATAAAACATTTTAGGGTGTAATTCCTTTACATGTGGCAGAAGAATAATTTATACTTTTATTTTTTCTGTTTTGTGTTTTTGTTAAAGTATTATAAATAACTGTATGTTAAATGTAAATTAATGTTATCCTTTGCTGCTAGTAACACTGGTATTAAAATTTAATTGTATGCCTTGTTGTAAATATTCATCTGGCATGCCTTGTTATATATGCCTCATTGTTGCTGAATAAACCATAACAATCATAGATTATTTTTTTTGTGTGTTATTATTTCCTTATAAAGAATGAGTACTGCCTGTGTACAATGCTATCTGAAATATGTTGGATCTAAGGATATATTAACAAGTTTAGATGTGCCCTTTGGGCTGCTTTTCTCATCCTACATAGAACTTTAGAATTTACGTATTAATGATCATGTTTGTGCAATTTACAACAACTGCTGTTAATTAGAAGAAACCTCACAATATGGCAGCTATAATATTCACCCAATACTGTTGAAAAATCGCATGATTAATATAATGTGTTAATATTAAGAGACACTGAGATGAAATATTGCTTTCGTTACTCAAAAGAATGTCAAAGAAAATGATAAATAAACAATGACAAGCATATTAAATTTGCAAGTTTATTCATGCCCATTACTTTGTGTATTGAGAATGTAAATAAAAATAATAATTGCATGTAAACATGTTAACATCACAGAAACACAATGTAACAAAACATTATGGTAAAAATAAAAAATATTTAAATTCATTATGAATATTGAGATTTTTCAGTTTGCACCACTTTTCAAACAAAGATAATAATAAATCAAACCTTGTTGATTAGTAACTTCAAAATGTTTAACTTGGTTTTTTTTAGCTGTTTTTTTAAAAAATTAACAATTATTGTTTCAGTGAGGTTATTGTGGTTTGCTTCATACACTTGCTACTTCCATTTTGTTAGGTAACAGATAGCTGACATATTTATGTATGTACAAAATATGTTAATAAAATATGGAATAAATTATGTATTAACAGTAACAAAAATGTCAGTGGTATCAACACAATAAATAACTTAAATTTAACATTACCAGGCACCATACAAGCAAAAAAAAAAAAAAAAAAAAAAAAAATAATAATATATTTTTGTAAAATGGTAACGTGTAAATCTGAAGTGAAAATAATAATAAAATCTTTAAAAATTATTACAATAACAGCAACATTCAAAGTGGGATTAATTTGGAAGAAAAGGGTTTTATTAAAAATTTTAAAATATTACTTGAGATAGGTAGATATTTAATTCTTTCCTTTCAAACATTGTTCCATTGGCAACTTTTCCAAATATGGGGTTGGAAGGTAGATGAGAAAAAATACACATCAAAACTTAATAATAATTATTGTGCGTAACAAACAAGATTTCAAAATGTCTAACATCTTGTCACACTGACAGTAATAAAACAGTATTTGTATTTATGTTTCCCAAATAAACCCAAAATGAATAAAAATAGTTTTTGTATTTTTCAAACCATAAGGAATAATGACAATGTTTACTCAAAAATTTAAATGAAGAAATTTACCATTGCAGCTTATGAAGGTAATGAAAATCAGAATACAATATTGCTTAATAAATTTAGTAATCTAATCAAATAAAACAGTCCTACATCTGTGTCTATAAACCAGAGAAGTGACAGAATAAAAAAATGTAAAGTGAAGCAACAAAACAATCCATAAATTGATAAAATAGGAAAATAGGAGGAAATTTACATCAAGAACATCAGATCAAAATGAGAGAAAATTGTTTTTTAAAAATTCCTTGAGAATATTTTTTTTTTTTTTTACCAATGAAAATGATTAAATCATTATGACAGGTGATCAAACAGTAAAATTTGTGCATAATGTCAAATTAATTACATTACTTTACAATGTACCTATGTCTGAACAACTGCCAAAAGTCAACCTTTGTTAATTATAAAGTAACAACAATATGCCCATAAGAAACAAAATGTCTTCATCTTGTTTCTATCACATTTGTCGTGTACAGAAAAGTAAAAAAAATAAAATAATAATATACATTAAGTTGAAAGTAAATTAGAAATAAATGATTTGCTGCACCAGAGGTTAATTAACATAATAGGTAACAATAATTAAAATGATGAAATTTATGGAATTGGTCCACTCAGATCATTCAGAAAAACTGAAAAAATTGAGATACAAAATATGTTCATTATTGAAAGAGATATTAACTAAAAAATAAATAAATAAATAAAAAATTAATTTAAATTTTTTTTTTTTTTTTAAAAATGCCAATCAAAATTTAATGTTAATATATGGCCCTCCCTTTCTTTTTCAGAAGCAAAAAGAATGTTATTCAATTAATAAAATATGGAATATTAAAAAAAAGAAAAGTAAAAAAAAAGAAGAAAATGTATAAAAGTTTAGAGAGACAAAGAAAAAGCCAGAGAGACATAAATATATGCGTTATTCACATCCATGTAAAAAAATCAACTGTTTAATTAATATTATATCTGTTTTTGTGTCAAGTTTGAACTTACCCAGCATGTAACCTAAAACTATTTAATAAATACTTATGCATGCACAGATAAATAAAATTGTGAACAAGTGTTAAGTACTAGGTACATATGATACACTGATCACACATGCATCTTCTGAACAACCATGACAACTAATTACAACTTTTTAATCTGTTAACCAGTAAATCATGAACACAACTGCTGTGAATTTTAATGTGTTATAGTGGGTGATTCTTTTACTACTTTCATAATAAATTTTATTACACAAGTTTTACATTTATCAGTATATACAGAAGAGTTGCTTATGCAAGTGAAAGGAAAGTAATTAAGACATCAACCGAACAACAATATGACAACAAAAATTATTTCAAAAGTTATGACTTTTCCCTTTGATGTTTTTGCTAATAATGAGACTAAAAATTGTTGTGTGTATATATTCAAAGAATATGAACTGAAAACTTAATACATTTACATAAACTGAATTAATCATAATAACAATAATGAGATTATATTAATTGCATAAAATAATTATGCTGCACCAAAACTTTGTGAATGTAATTTCAAAACACTGTGTTAATTGAATCTAATAAGTACTGGGTTTGTATTAAGTACAAATTGTAATTTATCATATAACTACAGCCAATTTGGTGTGTGTGGGGGGGTGTCTTAATCTATTATGAAAACTAAATCCAGTTATTTTTCCTGATGACTAGTAATGGAATAGACAATCTGCTACGAAGTAAACTTCTTCAGTACCAAAACCATTTTGTGTTGCAGTTTGCCAAACTTCACATTTATTATAAATGTTTGTCAAAATATGTTTTTAAAAGTTCTGAATCTAACTAATAATTTTATCTACACATATCAGTGAATATCAATGTCAGTTAACGTTCAAGTTTGCATATTATGCTTAAAGTGAGGTTAAGAATATTAAAAATAAGTGAAAAAACACTACTAATGATTGTGCTTAAATTGTAAGTTAAAATATCCTGTTACTGGAGAGGAGGCAATTAAACTGTCATCAATTAAATTTTCCTCTCAAACAGAATGTTATATTAAAACTTTAAATATCTGAGAATATTTTCAAAATGAATGGATGAAAACACGTTTAAAGACAAACCAGAAAACTTTGGGTTTGCATGTTGTTCTGACTTTGTATGATTTAAACAACAAGCATACATTTCTAAATACACATTCAGTATTCTTCCAAATGATTTGTTTTGTTTATTTCATTACCTTAGAATACTGAAGAGAACTTTTTGGGTCCTAATATTAAAACAATTTTATATCTGGACTGAATGACATTTGTGATATGAATCATGTGTAAAAAGGTCTCTGATAAAAGATATATTATTTATTAAAAAAATAATAACAAATAAAAATAATAAAAATAATAATAATAATAATAATAATAATAATAAATAAATTAACAAAATTATAAAACAACAGTAACTGTTATGAAACTGGATTAGCAGAAAAGATGGGTAACAAATTGACAACAACAATAAATATACAACTATACAATATTGCTGTCATATATTATCATGATACATGTGTTATGAAATGCTAATTAAATATATGTACAGAATGAATTAAATGTGAATAAAAAGCACAAGTGAATAGTCAAAGAGGCAACTTGTAGATGAGTATCAAAACTATCTGAATTAATACACTGAATGTTTATGCAAGAAGAGAACATTTATAAATTTCCCACTCCCAATCACAATACAATTACCATTTCATTTATCATGTTAAAAGTAATCTCTCTATCTTAATACATGAATTATCTAAATTTGAACCATCTTCTGTTTACCAGACCATGTAAATCAACATATCTGTTAGAAGTAATATTTGAGTTATCACGTTATTAACCCCCAAGTGTAAAAACATATTATGACCTATCTGAATATCTGACTAGACTGATACTATTAAATGTATTAAATATGACTGAATTATATTAATAACCTCAAATTTCTTACATATAACTGAACCACAATAATAAGATTGTCATTATTACCACCCATCAATCATACTTAGAACACCTCTTTCTCAAGCTGCATCTTGTTACAAGGTTATAAACAAAGTGAGTGATGAAAAATAATGGTTTTGTAAATCAGGTTATCAGTTTCTGCTAGAAAATTAATTAATTAAAATTTTAAAAATATTTTATTATTGACTGGAATTATAGTAGATAAAGTTAATAAATAAATACATTTTTGCCATAAACTGTGTAAAATTACACACACAGATTATATTTTATGTTGACAATGGAAAATATTATGACATATAAAAAAAACCCAAATCACCTTCATTTTAAAGTGTATCTTCTGTGCTATGAAGAAATCACCTAAATACATTTTTTTACATTTTTTTCAAAGCTAGTCTTTGCTGATAATGAATTATGACAAATACAAAAGGATGCAAGAAGACAAGTATTTTTAATAAAAAAAAAATTATAAATATAAATATGGATATATATCATAATTCAAACAAACCAATAATAGAATGATTTGCTGTCAGAATTTTCTGTATTTTGAAGACTGAAAAGATGCAGAAATGAAATAGAAAATAATAAAAATACCAGCCTCTAAGCATCAACCTGTTAAGTTGTTGTATATTATCAGTATTAGCAAAGTCTAGCAATAGAAGTCTCAAAAATGCATTCTGGCTATTTCTTCAAACAAGAATATATTAATGGTCCCAAATATGCCATCACAAAGTCAGACATATTTAAAGTTATTTTCAACAGAGTGCACCATTATGCCAAAAACAAAAATATATAAAAATAAATAAATAGTAATAATAATAATAATAATAATAATAATAATAATAATTTAAAATAATAGCATTAAATAAATTAAATTATATTAATAAAATAAAAAATAAGAAAAAGAAAAAAAAAAGAATAAAAGAATAAATTAAATAAATTAAATTAAATAAAATACAATAAAATAAAATTGGGTTGACAAGATATATATGTAGTTTCTAAATAACAAATATATTACACCTTAATTTGCTTAATATTTAAAATGAATACCAAATGATGGCCACATGGTTTCTGTATCTCATATTTTCTACCATTCTCCATAAAAGTTCTATTTTAAGTACATTAAATAAAGGATTCTTTTTCAATTAAATAGAATATTTTAATAAATAAACTAATGGCTACATACTGGTCAATTCCTTTTTATTATGTATGCCAACATTTATTTTATCTTTCTCCACTGAACATCATGCGATAGCCTAAACAATTTCATTATCAACACATATTTCTAAGTTCCAGATCTATACGAAAACCTTTTCTGTAATGGATGTGTTCACAAAATAAACATCATTATGTTGGTTAGATGCTATGGATATGGTTAAAAATGATAAAAATGTGCCTAAAGTTCAGACAAATAAAGAAATAGTTTAACTTTTCAACCACAACAAGTTCTTTATCCATGAATTTGACATTCTATCTTTGTTTCATGATAATAATAACAGTTAAATAAATAATAAAAATATTAATGACATAAATGTAAGAATTAAAGGAAGAATTTTTTTTTTTAAAATCTTTGTGAGAGCAAGGAGCTAAAAAAAAAAAAAAAAAAAAAAAAAAAAAAAAAAATTCCCCATCAGCATGACCCTGAGTATTGATTAGAAATGCTCTCAAAAAGCATTTTGAAGAATCATTTCTCTTTCTTCTCAGTGTTCTGGACACTGCCATTGGTTTGTGGTGATGTAACTGCGCCACAAACAAGAGAATGTTCCTTGAACTCCAGGTACGCTGTGAAATGGTAGCCCATGTTGGTATATGCAATCACATACTCACAGAAAGAAAACCAGCTGAAAGCTGTGAGGAAAAAAAAAAATATATATTATTTAAAAAAAAAAAAAAAAATAATTAATCATTTATTTGTTATAAAGTACATTGCTAGATATAACAAATGTAAAATATTAGTTTAATTAATGAAATTTATAAACTGATATGATGTTATCTAACACACACCCATTAGTCTATGTCTGCAGACTAGGATTATTATATTTTAATATCAATATGCAAACTGAGATATAAATAAAGAATCTATCTGTGTCTCTGCATGTTTGGTTTATTTCTGTAACAGGCACCTACCATTGTGACAATCAGTAGTAGTAGTAGTAATAGTAGTAGTAATGGTAGCATTATTTTTAGATCACCAACAGAAATACTAACAAAAATCTTTCCCCATCAACTGAACAACATGCAGATTTCTTCTATTTTAAAAATAGCATGCTTATAACACAGTAAATTCTACCTTCAGGTTGGCAAAATATTCTATGAAGATAGAAAAAGTAGAGAAGCCCCACAGTAGCAGAACAGATAGAAACAAACATAATTCTTTTCCACAAGTATGAACACCTTTCCTAAAAATAATAATAATTAAAATAATTAAACAATTGTTTTGTTGTTTTTTTTGTTTTTTTTAAATGATATATTTTTGGAGTTTACATTAATGAACTACAGTTTCAAATATAAATGTTTACAGAACTGAGTTTTACTAGAGTTAATCTATGTGGTACGGAATTCTGCACCTAAAATATATGTCCTTGTTTGTTCTATATCAAATTAAACTAGAAGTTTAGGCATTACATTATTCCAACACAAACTATAATGAAAACCTAAGAATTATGTAAAACAAAATCAAAAGTAAATTACAAAACTCAAATTTATCCTGGCAGGAAATAACTTTTGACTGATTTTAATGTTAGTCTTGAAAAACGAAAACTTGGTTTTATGAATAATTATAGTTTATAAATAACTACTAACTTGTATATATGTATCTTGTTTTTTTTTTTTTTTTTTTTTTAATTTATATTTTAGAAGTGATTAGTAAATTTCTGAAAGGTCACACTTACATCATCAGTTAAGTTATCAGAATAGCGAGACCATCGATACAGAATGGTGTTCACTAACATGTAGCACAGGGAGGACACCATGAACACAATAAATATCTTTTCATGAACCGCTGAAAAATTAACATCTCTGTTAATTCAAATACATGTCTTACAAAATAATAATCAATGAACAGTTTTAGGATTATTCAGCAATACACGTACACGTACATACATGTATAAAATCAATTTCAAAGCATTTTGTGAAAATTAAAATTAAAAATTTAAATATATAAATGACCTTGTTTAGATTTATATCAAGATTCTGAGACAGAGGTGGAAAAATGTTTAACATGTGAAGTTACACAGGAAATTGTTGAATTAATCAATATTACAAGTTTTAAAGCATAAAAGTATCACAGCAAACTATTCTTACGGTAATTTTCCCGATTGGTTATGTATGTCACCCCAACAAGAGATGAATTTTCTATGATATTTAACCAGTAATTTAAATGCATCATTTTCTTGTAGAAGCTTCGATACTTTTCACTGACTGCATTGATTCTGGAGGCGTAATAATTGTAGTACATTAATGCTACAATGAATCTCGGAGTGGAATGGAGAGCTACACCAACACGCCAGAGATAGGTCTGAGGTGAGATCCCAGTCACAGCACTAATGGATGGAATGAAGTTGGTTACCTTCAGAAAAAAAAGAGAAATTAAAAGATATTTAAACACACACACACACACACACACACACACACACATGCAGAGTACATCCACCCACCTTTCCACACAATGAATGTTTAAAATGCATTCCAACATAATTTTATGTTAATGGTTAATAAATCATTAAATGGCAATAATATTTTATGACAGTAACACATAAGAAGAAAGTGGCTACAAAAACACCATTATTATGGATTAGCAATAAGCGATCTTTTAATAATTAAAATACTCCCACAGAAAGCAAAGTCTTTGGATCAATGGGAAAACAGCCCAGTGAAAAACATTAACTTGATTAAGCTGTGTATTATTTTTCAGGTCACTGATATGGTTAAGCTACTGTCTGTAATGTTAGAAAACTGGAGGTAAAAAATTATCCTAAAACACAGATGAATAGGTAACAAATTACATATGATCATATCTATCAATTTTAAATGTTTATGGTTATTCATATTATGATCATGTGTATCATCCATAATCATAATGATAATGGATTAATGCTGTTCTATTCTGAATCCAAATTTTCGAAGAGACTGATAATTTTGAGCTAATCTGTAACATTAAACTCAATGCATTTTATTAGAAACATTATTAAACTGTTAAACTGATTCGTATAAATTCATTTTTATTTATATTATTTTTATTTATTTATTTATTTATGTTTTTTCTTCTTCTTCTTGATTGACTCCCAAAATACCATTAAAAGATCTGCTTGTTGTTCTATTTTTAACATTTAGTATTAAATATTTATCAATAAATGTTAAGCCTTACATTGCACTGGGTATCATTTACGTCATCGAACCTCCAGAGAAACGCCGTTGTAAAACACACGAAAAGAGCCACCGCCGGTAAAGAAACCGTTATGATGGCATATTTCAGCATAGAAATATTCAAAACTATTTTATCGACCGATTTTTCGGTTGAAGTGCCCATCTTTAAGCTGAGAAAATAAAACTGAGTAAGTAAATATGTAACTAGGTTTCAATTTACATTAATACATGCATTAGACGTAATTTTGACAGGCGATGCTTAACAGAAACTGACAAAACCGTTTAAAAACCGGATGTTCCGGTTATAACTACTATTCTAAGTCTTATTCGAACGGTATTTATGGGTAACTAATAAATATTATTGGTGAAAATATGGTTGGTGTTTCATTAGAAAAACATTAACTTAATGCAGCATATTATTTATATTAATATAAATTATTTTTTAACAATTAATAAAATAGTAAAACAACATAATGACCTTCCCTTTAACTCATTTCTAAATTAGTGGTAAACTACACATCTTACGAATGCTGAACGTTAAATGGAAATCTTTAGTATCATTTTTAAATATTGATAAATAATCAGTTAAACGACTGCAGAATAACATAATAAATTAACGAACAATTATCGAAAATAATTCTATTACCAACAATTAGTAACAAATGTTGTAACATTTTTATAATGGTCAAAAACATGAAACGTCTGAATTAATTGTCATTTGTTATATTTACAAATTAATATTCTCTTCGGATATTTCAAAGACTTCTATTTATACAAACCATTATGGCTACCAAGGTACGCATGTTTTTAGAAAACAGGGATACATAAACATGTATATGGCATATACATGATCAGAAATTAAAAGTTTAAACCTACAAGGTCTTCAGTCTAACTTAAACGTTAGATTAGATAACGATTCATGCAATAATTTGACACAGCACTAAGATAATCTCTCTCTCTCTCTCTCTCTCTCTCTCTCTCTCTCTCTCTCTCTCTCTCTCTCTCTTTGAAACTGCATATTTATGATATTACATTTTAATTATTACAGTACTGGTTAATATTAAAGTTATTTTAAAATTATGATTTCTTTATTTTAAAAGAATGATGAATCACCTGCCAAGCTGACATTTGAAGATGTTGCAGTGACTGTTTCTTTTCACCCTGAGCAGAATATTATTGCAACAGGTTGCATAGATGGAAACATATTTCTGTAAGTATTATTACATAGTATGTAATTATATAACACACACACACACACACACACACACACACACACACACACACACACACACACACACACATATATTTAAACACTGCTTTGATAAAAATATGTATTGTTAAATTCTTTAATTTTTGTTGCTTTGTTAAATTAATAATTTATATATAATCATTGTTATTTCAGTTACACTTACAAAACAGAAGGAGAAAATGTATTAAAACATAAACTTGATCACCACAAGAAATCTTGCAGGGCATTAAAATTCAGTCCTAGTGGGCATGATTTGCATACTGCATCAAGGGATAAATCCATTTATTGCATTGATGTGGAAACTGGCAAGATTAAGAGGAAAATTAAAAAAGCACATGAGTAAGTGCAGTTAATGTTTTTATAATTATTTTGTAATTATCAACTAAAAACATGGTTTGTAAGTAAAGAAGTACATCTTTGGGAATAAGAAAATTGCATTTACAATAATAATGATGATAATTACAATACAATACAATCCAAAAAATTGTTTTAAAATAATAGTAATAACAAACTGAAAAACAAAAAAGATGAAAGCATGTGTCAGTAAAAGATAACAAAAAGAATAAGAAGAAGAATAATAATAAAAAAAATCCTCATAAAAACCCAAACAAACAAAAACAACAAAGATATCATCTCTAGCAAGTTTCTTAAGTTAATTTGTCTTAATGGTTGTTTAAATATCCAGTGAACAACATTCTTTTTTTTGTTTTTACACTCTTGTTTTTTTGACAGGTCTGCCATATACAGTATGTTGGTATCTGATGAAAATTTTATTGTTACTGGAGATGATGATGGTGTACTTAAGGTAAACAGTTTTATTTTGTTTATTTATTTATTTATTTATTTTAACAATTTGTTTTTATATATTTACTTATTTATTTGTTTTGTTTGTTTTTTATTTGAAAAATTGAATTCCATTACAATGAAATGTTAAATATATATATTTATATATTATATATGCTATAGTCATAACAGTGTATGAAACAGATTTGAATCATTTCCAGCTGGTCAGACTCATTTATTTGTATATTTATCTGCTTGCATTATATGCAGCAGGATGTACATTATTATTATCAAACATCCAAATAATTATTATTTTTTTATTTTGTTTTGTGAGGTTTGGGACTTGAGATCAAAGTCTACAACTATGGAAATTAAAGAAAATGATGAGTTTATCAGTGATATGATTATTGATGATCAAAAGAAGATTTTAGTTGCTTCAAGGTAGGACAATGCAGTGATGAGGGATTTGTAAAAGAAAAAACAACAAAAAACATCATATTTACTACTTTATAATTTATACAGCAGTATTCAAATATACTGTATATATATGAAAATAGGAGAGAGAGAAAGAGAGAGATAGAAGGAGAGATAGACACATACATGCATGCAGATGTATGCAAGCAACATTGTGCTCAAAACAGTGACATATAACCAGTTGCACTGGTATAAGAAATATGATATTTAAAAATGTGTATATTTTGTGTAATTTGTGTATTCATTTGTTTTTGTGCTCAGTGGTGATGGTACATTAACTGCATTCAACATTCGACGCAAACGGATGGATTTGCAGTCCGAATACATGGATTCCGAACTTCTCAGTTTAGCAGTATTAAAAGTTAGAGAATTAATTTTGTTATTTTTTAAATTTTATTTTTAAAAAGTTTTCTCATTATTATTACTATTATTAATTTTTTTTGTCACTGTCCCTGTCTTCATCTTGATATATTTAATATTATTATTATTATTTTTTAAATAAGATTGTAAATAACAAATACCAATGTTTAAAACATTTTAAAGTTAAATGAAACAACAATTACAATAATCCCTATTTCAAAAATATTTTTTCTATGTTGTAATAAGAAATATGTATGATTAAAACATTATAAAAGACAAATTAAACACTAGATATGCTAATGTACATAATAAATACCACTATATATCTGGGGTTTTTTTTTTTTTTTTTTAAAGATAACAGTTATAATAATTTATATTTTTTCACATTAACAGAATGAGCAGAAGCTGGTGTGTGGTTCTGGAGATGGTGTTGTTAATATTTTTAACTGGGGTGAATGGGGCAATATCAGTGACCGCTTTCCAGGTCATCCAATGTCCATTGACTGTCTGGTGGCCATCAGCAATGATATAGTGTGCAGTGGATCCGAGGATGGCATGATTAGGTGAGTTAGTCTGTCAGACACAAATTATACATTTTATAATTGATGGTTCTCAAAATAGAAGTCATCTAGTTGTAATATTAAACAGTAAGTTGTTAAAATATTCATCAGTAAATTGTTGCAATTATAATTAATCTGTTGCTAAAAAGATAAAGTCTACATGTTAAAAAAGTAAGCTGTTATCTTTATTGATATGACTGATACTGCATTATATGATCCGTAACAAAACAAACAAACAAAATGAAGTTATAAGACTGTCAAATGCAATAAACATTAATTTTTGTGTTTTCAGGGCTGTTGGGCTGTTAATATTTTACATGAAAGGTTAATAGGAATTAAGATGAACACAAAACAAACCTCTTTATGACATATACACACACATACACACACACACACACACATATTTCAGTATGCTGCCAACCTCATTTGTCAGTCAAAAAAAAAAAAATGCTGGATGATTTGTATTGAAAATATATTCTCTCTGTTTTCAGGGCTGTTAACATTTTACCTAACAGATTTATAGGAGTTGTAGGAGAACACGAAGGTTTTCCAATAGAAGCTTTAAGTTTGTCACATGACAGGAAGTACATAGCGAGCTGTTCTCATGACAACACAGTGAAATTCTGGAACATCACGGGACTGGAAAACACAAAAATTAACACAAAAAGGAAAGCTAAAAAGTCACTCAAATCAACACCTCTGAAATCTTCAAAACATACTGACTTTTTTTCAGACCTTGTGGAAGAGAAGGATGAGGAGTCGGATAAAGGAAATGAAAACAGTGACAGTGACAGTTCTGAAGAGAGTGAATAAATACCTTTTAAATAAAACACATAATTTTGTATTTTTTTTCCTATTAATCTGTACAAAAAAAAATTCGTTTTCAAAGTTACACATCTTAAAAAAAAAAAATTTGAAAATAAAAATAATAATAATTATTATTATTATTATAAAAATAAATTAAGAAAATTTATTTTACAATATAAGAATTATTCTGTGAATAAGATGAGTAGAAATGCTATGGAAGATGTATGTGAAAAGTTAGAAAAATAATTTCTTCTTTTTTTTTATTTACTTATTTATTTACAACAATTGTAAAAATGAGATTTGGGATAATCTATTTATTACACTGAGAAACTAGTTGTCTCTACAGTATTAATACAAATATATCTGCATTTTATTGATATTGCAGGCCTAATGTTAATAGTCCTCAAAGTTTTGGCAGCCAAATTAATTTGATTTAGACATGATTTTTGACAAGAATTTACTGAAACAGTTTACTGAAACAGTTTAGTTTCAGTGAAAATATTTTGGATTGAACTAATTAGTATAGATTAACGGCATTCAATCTCTTGAATTTATTCCTATGTCTCAAAATGTTTTGTGGCTGTGAATTTGTTGCATAATTTTTTTTTTGTCCCTCTTTATTTGATCAACGTCTGTGTTATTATAAGTAAAATATATATTTTGGATTTGAGACTTTTCAGTTAACATAATTGTTTTTTGAGTAATTTTACTGCTGAGTCGCTCAGTTTTATTAAGTTGGTTGTTTTTAGGGCCCTCAGTCACATAATAACTTTTAAAAGTTTTTACACATACAGAGAGAGTGAGACAGACAGACAGACAACAGCTACAATTTAATGACAAAGTTATATCAAGTATCCTCTCAGGTTGTTTATTTGTTTTTTTCCTGATATTTTATTCTGCATTTTACAGATTTAACCTCTTCTTTCTCTGTCCATCTAAGAACTCGTTCCTGAGAATTATTTATATTAATATCATTCTATGTTATTTCTTCGATTTTCACATCTGCATTCAAGAGCTTAAAATCTGAATAGGCATTTTATTGATGTTGTCTCTATGTATATATTTATTTTATCTATACACACATACATACATATAGTCATAATCTTTGGCACTGTATTAATTTTTCTTCCTGATTATCCGTTGTTTGTTTACGTATATTATTTCTCAGTTTTTAACGTTTGCTTCTGCTTGTTTCTGTTTGGTTTAAACACAGATCTACAGGTCCACCCCATGAAATGATAACCACGCCCTGACCTGGGGTACCGCCCCACCGATTTGGAAATCCAGCTTCTCCGACCTCGATTGATATATTTTGTCCAGGAACAACCTCTATGATACTTCTTGAATATCCACCACCACCACCCGCCCGCCCACCGGCTTGGCCCCCACTCCCTCCACCATACAGTCCCCCGTCTCTGCCCACTGGGTCAACACCGCCAGGTCCTGATTTTCGGACAACCAGCGAATCGTTTTTTCTGTCGCAGGAACTCCCACCCCCTCCGCAGTAGGGGTACGAAGACGACCCCTGAACGCTGCGCCCTCCGTTTACGTTGATCTGGCCTGCAGCCCCACCCCCGATACCGCAGTCTTCCCCGATTTCACCCCGGCCTCCGACAGCAACACTACCGTAACCGCCCGCACCGCCTGTTGTATTCAAATAATAATAATAACAACAATAACAACAATAAAAAAAACAACAACAACAACAACAACAATAATAATAATAATAATAAATAATAATAATAATAATAATAATTAGGTACATATCAGATACTTTAGATATATGTGAACATACATGCCTGCATTCATACAAATATATATATATATATATAGGCATAGGTATAACCAAGGATTGTGTATATACAATTTTCAGGTATTCATTCACCTAGGAGTTATGTATAATGCTTGAAATTTAATTAGTTATTTTATAGATGCATTTTTACATACAGACTGACAGAGGCACACATCCTGTACTCATACACAGACATCCATGCATACATACGTATATACATACTACGTACATACCTGTATTATCTTTCGTAGCACCTTTTCCACCTTCTGCCCGCAGATAAGAACCAAATGTCGACTTGCTCCCGTCTCCACCATATGAACCTTTTATCTGACCATTTCTACCTGCCCCACCTCCACCTTCAAATAATAATAATAACTTCAAATAATAATAATAACAACAATAAAAATAACAATAAAATAATAATAATAATAAATAATAATAATAACAATAAAAATAACAATAATAATAATAATAATAATATTAATAATAATAAGAAGAAGAAGAAGAGTAAAAATAACAATAATAATAATAATAATAATAATAAATAACAACAATGATGATGATGATGATGATGATGATAATGATAATGATAATAATAATAATAATAATAATAAGTTATAGTACCATAAGAAATAATATTAGTAGTGATAGTAGGACTAATAGTAACAACAGCAAGAATACTAATAACTGGAGAAACAAACTAATGCGTTGTGTTATCAACGTGGACGTACCAATACAAATAACGTCAACCTTCGTCACTCCGCTTGGCACTGTGAATGTTTCATCGTTTAAAAACAGTTTTCGTTCATATCTCACTTTGTCCCAAGTCACAGATGGCATCGGTGTCGACACTGTATTTTCTGAAAATATTTATTTATTTATTTATTTATATATATATATATTTATTTATTTATTTATTTATTTAATTATTTATTTAATATCAAGTGCTTGCAAAATTTCATAAGAAAAAAGGCTGTTGACTTTATATGAGCCAAGAAAGGACAGTAAGATAGAAAATAATTACAAATTACTTCAAAGACTGAATTATTTATTTATTTATGCATTCATTTATTATTTTAACTTAAGTAAAAAGAGATGTTTATTTTTTTTTACTTTACAAATTCCACTTAGAAAGACCAGTGCTTAAATTTTTTATTTCTTAGTCTATTAATATTTTCGCCTTCTATCTTTCTGGTTAGGCAAGGAAGTGAACCACCAAATTTAATGTTTAGAAAATAAAATGTAAGTAAATAATGAAGAAAACTTTGGGTTGACCTCCAAATCTTAGAATCCAAACATCAGCACTATGACAACCAGAAAATGATGTTATTGGTCCCCATATTGTGTTCAGCAGTTTCAGAAGACCTACTGTGTCGCCACCGTCTGCGTCGTCACCAGTCGCAGACAACCATGCCGTCGTCTTCACCAGGACGTACTTTGAGTTGTTGATGTTACTCAGGTCCACAGAAGAGAGATGATCGTAATAGCTGAACTGAATAAGATTAACATTTGTTTCGTACAAAAACCGCCAGAAATAGGAGTAATGTTAATTTTTGTAATTTATTACGTAAATACGGTAATAAGTAAATAAATAAATAAAGACAAATTTAAATTTAAAAAAATATATATATAAATAAATGAACTTTAAAAAAAAATCTCTAAACACCCACAGCAAAAACCCCACAAAAAAACAACAAAAAAAAACAACAAATAAATAAATTAAAACACACACACACAAAAAGCATTAAATATTTAAAAAAAAAAAAAAAAAAAAAAACACAAAAAACACCTAAAACAAAGCCATCGACAAATGAACAAATAACTGAATAAAAATTCTAATTAGATAAAGAATATTTCAGATATAAAACGTACCAGTTGTACAGCGGTTAAATGAAGAGGATTGTCAGAATAGATGACCCAGTGAACTGGTTTATAACTCGACAATACCAACACTATAGGTTTTGTGGTTATGCCTTGGATGTGCACATTTGTCGTGCTTGATGACGTGGTTTGCGTAAGGACGTTGCCTTCGTAGATGCTGAGGACGTGTACCTCGTAGTTCTGTGCGGTGTCGGAATCGACGCAGCTGAACACAGTCTGCGCGATGCCGCGTAACGTTGCGGTGGCAGCCGAATTTGGATTGTTTGGCGTCACTCTGCAGTTTCCCACCTCAGCTGTTGAAGAAGAAAATAATAAAACAACGTCGAAGATGGTGGTGATAACTACGATGTTAATAATAACGTGAGGAGAGAGAGAGAGAGAGAGAGAGAGAGAGAGAGAGAGAGAGAGAGAGAGAGAGAGAGAGAGAGAGAGAGAGAGAGAGAGAGAGAAACACAACTTACGTAGGCAGGTATATCTATTATACCCGGATTTGCTGCACTCACAGAAGCCGTTTACACATTGTGCGTTGTAAGAACCAGGACAATACCCGCTGCACGATTTTCTCGGACCGTCTAGAAATAAAATCACCAGAACATCAACGAGAAAGAGACAATAATCATCTCTTAACAATATGACCACTGCAAAAATAATAACAACAGCAACATCAACATCATTAACTAATACTACTACCACAGTTGCTATAGTAATACTTTGAGAGTACTCTTTCTGCTTTCTCTATTGCTATTACTACAACATTAGCAATAATTGCTACTACTACTACTACATACACACACACACACTCTCTCTCTCTCTCTCTCTCTCTCTCTCTCTCTCTCTCTCTCTCTCCCCCCCCCCGTGTGTGTATTTCAAACTGCAGATTGGGAAAAGTGTTTAAATTAAAAAAAATTATGTTAAATATTGAATTGTAACAAAACTTATCATAAATTTATTATCTCGAAATCTTAAATTTCACCGAATTTACATCGACCTAGCAAAATTCACTTTGACTGTCCGAGTCACGCAGACCTAGTTCGAAAGAACAAACAAATTAGACTTAACACTGAAATCAAATATTAACCCGTGCGATACAAAGGGAATCAGATGTCGCTATTGGTTACGGCTGGAAGGGAGTTGCTTTTAAAGCACTCATGATTATATACGAATTTTCTCTTTTTAACACTACTGGCCTGTCACGTGACATACCGGTTGTCCTGCTAAGAAAAACAAAAAGGGTAGTCGCATTCGTTGACGTTATAAATAAATCCATTAATTAGTACAATCTAAGAACAGTTAACAAGTAGAAATCCTGTTATTATTCTGATACACACACATACACACTCATATATGTATGTGTGTTTGTGTGTGTTGTTCACTGTCAAATAAGCTGTTGTTCTGCTAAGACTAACATGTACACACATATATGTATACAATTTTATAAACCATAATTATATATTTTACTATTACTACAACCCTTGTTATTATTATTACTACTACTACTACTACTAAAATGTTAGTACTATTACTGCAGCTACTACAACAACTACTACCACAATACTACTGTTACTACTCGTACTACACTGCTACTATTATATTACTACTATCATGTTACTGTAACTATGCCAGTACTACTACTACTTCTACTACTACTATTATTACTACTAAACAACTACCTCTACTAATACTGCTACTATTATTACAACTACTGCTACTAATACTGCTACTATTATTACTACTACTACTACTACTACTACTACTACTACTGCTGCTACTACTACTGCTATAACTGATACGTCTTCCTCTTATTATTTAGTTAAAATTACTACTGTAACTGCAATTGTTATACAATTATTTATTGTTAATTGTGTAGAAACATTAAAAAATAAGATTTAATAAACAATAAACAAACAAACAAACAAACAGATAAATAAGCAAACAAAAAAAGAAAATACCAACCCTGATTGGATATTAAAGGATCTGCAGTCACCTGAAAATAAAAATAAATTAATTTCTTATTTCTAAATTTAATTATTATTTTATATTTTTATACACTTGACAGTTTATTAATATTTATTTATTTATTTGTTTATTTATTTATTTTTTTTTTTTTTTTTTTTATATTTTTTTATTTATTTATGTTCGAATTATTTAGTTAATTATTTATTTTTTTACTGAGTTGTTGTTGCCTTTATTTATTTATTTATTTAATTTTATTATTATTATTATTTTCATTATTATTATTTTTTTTATTATTATTATTATATATTTTTTTATTTTTTATTTTACCTACTGTATTTATTAATTCCTTATAATAATGATATTAAATAGTACCTTTGCAGCTTCTAATACTTCAGTTTTATCACTTAATTTGGAATAAATTATGTGTGACATCACAAATGACGTATTAATAATTATGTGTGACATCACAAATGACGTATCAATAATACTAACCGCTTTGTTACTGGGTACTGATAAAAACGTAGCCAGGAATATCGTAACAATGGCCACTACGATAATAATCACAACAACTATGACAACTTCACGTTTTGTTCTGCGAGAGCTGAAAACACTCGCTGCTATGGAAACCGCGTCATCTCTTTGTCTGGGAATAGTTCTGAACTCGAAAGCCTCTCTTTCGCTGTCAACAGAGTCTGAGAGTCGTCGATCCCTCGCGACAGCATCGTCGACGTGTCCGCTGACAGTATATACACCAACGACGGCGGCATCTACACCAGCTACCTCGTTATAACTGGGAGGCGATAACTCAGAGTAAGGTTTTGGTGCGTTGCTGATTGCTTGAGTACCACATACGTCTTCATAAGCCGGCGGCGGTTCTGTGAAATGCCTGGTAGAGGCTACTGCTACTCCTCTGTCGTCAGAACTGCCGGCGTCACTCTCCATTCTGTTTCCAACTCTTTTTTTTTTTTTTTTTTTTTAATCTATTAAGCGTATTACGGTAAAAAAAAAAAAATGACAGTTAAAAGAGATACAATCAAAAATGCTTCATGCTGTTTAGAATGATTATCAGCAATATCAGAGTCGAGCTAAACGTGTAATTACAAAAAGGTATCTGCACTTGTGACTTCACGCAAGACGGTGATACACAATACGTCTGCAACAACGTCATCACGTGCAGTGGAAACCCGAGCTCTTCTAATAAAGAAGTGTAACTACACTTGTGATTTTATCAAAACACAAAATCCGTGTATCTATATATATATTCATACGTATGCACAGAATACGTATATGCTTTTATGTATTATACGTATAATGAAATGTACAGAGGTAAACAGAAATTCTGATGCTCAAATTGAAGTATTTATTGCAACAGGCCAGTGACCCGAAACAGACCTCATTGTTTGTTTACGCACGACTGAGTTACGGGTAGGCGAACTTCCGTACCTTTTCGTATCTTCTCGTACGTTTTCGATTTGTCGTCGTAGTTTGTCGATCATTATATTAATGTGTCGGAAAGATAACATCGACTGTGTTATTAAAATAGTTTAATTATGTTTGTGCCACTGACTCGATTTTACGACATTAACAGTTGTTTTGTTTTTGTTTGACGTTCTTTATATGTATATATATATATATAAAGGTTAATTATGTAAAATCTTGTCTCTCGTAAATCTGTTGACGTCAGTGTCACCATATCAAGTGACCTAATAACAATAATTAAATCTGATGTGTATGTATATATATCGAATAAAGAGCGTGTTTGTACGTATATTACATTTTTTTGGGTTGAGGTCAGAAGGTTAAACAATGTCATTTTAAGATGCTGCGAAATTCTAACTGAATACAGAATATAATAATAAATGTTTATTTTTTTTTTTTTTTTCATTTTATTTTTTTTTTTTTTGTTGTTGTTTTTTTTTTATTTAACCTGCGTGGCGTCTCAAACAATATTTATTATCATTATTATTATTATCATTATTATTATCATTATCATTATCATTATTATTATTATCATCATTATCATTATCATTATTATTATCATCATTATCATCATCATCATCATTATTATTATCATCATTATTACTACTACTACTACTACTACTACTACTACTACTACTACTACTACTACTATTACCACTATTACTATTAAATTTTTTTTAGCTATGTTTATATTATTTATAATTATTTTAAATGTACTCTAAAATTTCTTTCGTAAACTGAAACGAAAATCTAGGGTAAAATATAAAACATTTATAATACAGATATAATAAATACACGTATATAATTCAGACATAATATTATATAAATATAATAAATATATCAAATATATTACAGATGAAATGGATGTGGTTGTGATAAATGTGAACATATCCAGATTTTCTATTTAATTTCATTGTTACAGAATAACAAGAAGCATATTATTTTTAATTATTTTATTATCACTGTATCATTTTTATATCATTGTTATAATGACTTAGCTATCGTAACAAAAATATTATCATCGTTAGTAGCTCTATTATCATCATCATCACCATCATCATCACAAACATGGGTATCATTATCGGTATCACCATCATTATCAGCTTCAGCATAATCAGCATCATAATCACTATGGATATCATTAATAATGATAATTATCATTTTCTCAACGTCACCGAGTTAGCAATACA
This sequence comes from Chrysomallon squamiferum, assembly GCA_012295275.1. Lineage (NCBI taxonomy): Eukaryota > Metazoa > Mollusca > Gastropoda > Neomphalida > Peltospiridae > Chrysomallon > Chrysomallon squamiferum. Next base: position 1,300,783 of record CM022670.1, read on the forward strand.
TTATTTTATTTTCAACACTGATATAAATTATAGCACAACAGATATATTTTACATGTAAAGCTTATATATCTAAATAGTAAAAACTGGCCATGTGTCCATACATCCTGTCATTCGATCGTTAATGAATTCATTCATCCTAGAAGACATCTACTTAGCATGTCCCACATCCATCCATCCATCCATCTATCCATCCATCCATCCATCCATCCATCCATCCATCCATCCATCCATCCATCCATCCATCCATCCATCCATCCATCCATCCATCCATCCATCCATCCATCCATATCTCACCCACCAATTCATCCATTCATTTACACATAACTGGTTTGTGTGATTTGAAAATGAACGTATTTGGCACATAAATTTGTAACTTCGGTAATAATTAACTTCATAAAAGCATTGATCTCTCTTGAACACGTCACAAACTTTATATATATATGTTTTAAGTTTATATATATATATATATATATATCACGTGTAACGACGTATACGTAACTGTAAAGACGACATTACAGTCTGACCAGTGGTTTGGTTCTTTCTGTGCTGTTGGGGAACGAGTCAGCTGCCCCGCCCCACGACACAACAACAACTCCTTGAGCTGGTTTGCTTTCCCGAGCAGCTCGGAGACCCACCCATCCCCACCGCGACCGCAATTTTCTCCCCCGGGATCACATCGACCACCTTTCTCGAATACCCACCGCCACCTCCCCCACGCCCGCCTGCTCTGCCGCCTCCCCCTCCACCATACAACCCTCCGGCTCTGCTATCCGGGCTCGTGTTGTTCGGAACGGAAGAAGAGGAGGGTGACTCGCTGTCGCAGGAGACTCCACCTTCCCCGCAGAACGGGCAGGTGAAATAGCCGCCAGAGTCTGTTTTCATGTTGACCAGTCCAGCAGAACCGCCCCACGAGCTGCACTGAGACCCAGCTTCTCCTCTGCCTCCCTTAGCAACAGTGCCGAACCCGCCCTCTCCACCTAGAAAAACGCACATTTATATATTTGTAATTTTTAGAGTTATTTTTCATTCTAAACATATTGTTACTTTTCTGTCAATTAGTAATTTATATCCAACTTGTAATGTATATCTAACTCTCTCTCTCTCTCTCTCTCTCTCTCTCTCTCTCTCTCTCTCTCTCTCTCTCTCTCTCTCTCTCTCTCTCTCTCTCTCTCTCTCTCTCTCTCTCTCTCTCTCTATCTGTCTTTCTCAGTGTCTGTCTCTCTATCTATCTGCTTATAATAATAATAATAATAATAATAATAATAATAATAAAAAATAATAATAATAATAAAAATAATAAGAGTGATAGTAATAATAATAGTAATAATAATAATAACAGTAATAATAATAATAATAATAAAACAACAACAATAATAATAATAAATGAATAAATAAATAAATAAATACATAAATAAACAGCAATGATAATATAGCAACAATAGAAATTAAACAACGGAAAATAGTAATAGTATGAAATAACAGTAATTAAAATAAAGTGTATTATTAAGATACTGTGTATTTTTATTATACCTGTATTATCCGCATTCGCACCTTCTCCGCCTCCTGCTAGTAAATAACTTCCAAAGCTCGATGTGCCACCGTCCCCCCCATAGGAAGCTTGTACATCCCCGTCTCTACCCCCACCCCCTCCTCCTAGAACGAGAGATTTCCAGTTATATATTATCTTTATTTAGAACAGTTTAAAATATTTCGTAAATTGAAATGAACAAATATATATATATATGAACAAATAAAATAAATAAATATAGTAAACTAATTAATTGACTGATAAATACTATACTATTCAGGAGTTAATGCATAAAAAAAAAAAAAAAAAAAACAACGCACAAACCGCACAAAACACACACACACACACATACACGCAAAAAAGAAACCCACACCAAACAATGGAATATAATATAACGGAACATAACATAAACAACAAAACAATAAAAACAAATGAAAAAAAAAAAAAAAATAAAAAAAATATAAAAAAAAAAAAAAAAAAAAAAATATTGTAATCCTTATTATACAAAATAGCACAGAGAAGATTAGATCTTGCGAACCTAACGTTCTCGAGCAGTTTTCGTTATTACTACGTAATTATCTCCAGTTACACTGACAGACGTCAACTACTCACCTATACAAATAACATCCACTTTGCTGACAAACGACGGCACGGTAAAAACATCATCTTTCAAAAACTGTTTTCTGGTATACTCAACTTTGTCCCAAGTTACTGGTGTTGGTTGTGTTGTTGTTATGAATTCTGAAAATTCAAATAATAATAATAATAATAATGATAATAATAATAATAAAAATGATGATGATGATGATGATGATAATGATAATGATAATGATGTTGATGATGATGATAATTATAATAATAATGATAAAATAAAATAAAATTATTTATAAATACTTAATTTTCTAGCATCCGCCTCTAAATAATATCACCATCATCAACACAAGCAGCAGCAACAACAACAACAACAACAACAACAATAATAATAATAATAATAATAATAATAATAATAATAATAATAATAATAATAAACTTATATAGTATGAATACCCATATTTTTAAATTTAATTCTATTATTATTATTGTTGTTATTGTTATTATTATATATTATTATTATTATTATTATTATTATTATTATTATTATTATTATTATTATACTTTTGTATTATATAATGTGTACTAATATATATATATATATATATAAAGTGTTAAAGTTCTTATAAAAAATATGTTAACTTCAATCCTTTGTCATTTTACCATTAGAAATCGTCAAAGTCCAGGTATCTGCTTTGTAACAGCCTGAAAATGATTTGACTGGTCCCCACCTGACATCAAGCAGTTTGAGTAATCCGGGCGTGTCACCACCATTTGAATCGTCACCAGTAGCAGAGGACCAGTGCATTTTCTTCACCAGAACGTATTTAGAAAGGTACACATCACTTAGTTCCGCAGAACTGAGGTGCTCGTAATAGCTAAACTGGAATAATAATAATAATAATAATAATAATAATAATAATAATAATAATAATAATAATAATAATAATAATAATAATAATAATAATAATAATAATAATTTATAATAATAATAATAATAATAATAATACCATTACTACTATTACTACTACTACTTCTACTACTGCTACTACTACTAATAATAATGATAATAATAAAAAGTGTCATATGATTAACCTGTTAGCTACAACAACAACAACAACAAATGATGTAAACAGATTAATAACATGGGAGTGAGAGGTCAGTTCGGTCTGTGTGAAAGACTGACATAACGAGCATACTAAAAATGAAGTAAAGATCACAGTCACGGACATATTGCCTTTTACTTTATTGTTATGAAAGATTAAGGTAACAACTATTGCAACAATTTAGATGTATTCGATATGTAAGTATGCTATCTGGGTTCAGCATTCACCGACATAATGATTCTAAACCTACATCAAACAATCAAAAGATAAAAAGTGTACCAAAAGTACAGCTGTTAAATGAACGTGTCTGTTGGAATGGATGATCCACTTTATGGGCTCATAGCTCGACAAAGCTAAAACAATAGGTTTTCTGGTTTCTCCTCTGATGTACACGTTTGTCGTGACCGCTGTTGGAGGTCGGGTACGGGTTTTACCTCTGTATATGCCGAGCAGGTGCACGTCGTAGTCTTCCACGTCGATGTTGTTGACACAGCTGTATACTTTTTGTTCAGTGCCCTCCAACGTCGCTGTGGAAAGGGCGTTTGGGTTGTTTGGAAGGACCCTGCAGTTGCCCACCTCAGCTGTGAAAAGGCGAACATTAAGACAGATAGACAGATAAAGTAGACAGACAGATTAAGTAGACAAGTTCAAAGACAGATAGAGAAGCAGAGAGCAAACTAGTAGATTTTTCTCTTTAAAAGAAAACTTAAACTGTAGAACGGAAAATTTTCGATTAAATAAAAGAAACCCAAAACTGAATAAACACACGAAAGCTCGCACTCACATTCATACAAAGAACATGTACACACATATTAGTGAGGGGGGAGGAAGGGTGGAGGGATTTAGGGAGGAGGGAGAGAGAGAGAGAGAGAGAGAGAGAGAGAGAGAGAGAGAGAGAGAGAGAGAGAGAGAGAGAAACAACACAACATACGTAAACAAGTGTATCTGTTGTATCCTGGTTTACGACACACACAGTATCCATTCAGACATTTAGCATTGTATGAGCCGCGGCAGAACTTGCTACAAGATTTCCTAGGTAGGTCTGAAACAACAACAACACGATACTACTACTACTACTACTACTACTACTAATAATAATAATAATAATAATAATAATAATAATAATAATAATAATAATAATACCTAACAGGCGTTAGAATAAAAAGACGACAACGGTGATGATGATGAAGAAAAAAGAAGAGGAGAAGAAGAAGAAGAAAATGAAGATAATAATTTTAAAAAAAAAAACTAAAAGATAATACTTTAAGCTGTCGTTAAGCAAGTATCGGCTTTATTTATTTGTAAGAAATAAAACAAGATGCTACAGGAGAGAACAAGTCAAAACAGTGCAAGAAAAGATAAGAAAAGTTTAGTTCAGAATAAAGACAACTTGTAAACGATACGACAAAGAAAAACAAGTGAGCCATGGCGTCTGGTTCGCAGCGTGGTAATTGTTTTGAAAGAAACAGGACGTTCGCGAAGTGCAGGCGCATTGAATTGGGTGTACAGTCGAGTGACGTCTTTTTAGAAACTCAGTCTAATAAATAAATCCACGCTTAAACATGTGGCAACGTGAATTAAAAACTAAAAAAATAAAAAAAAATTCTCGATGATGAATTTTATTTATTTATTTATTTACTTTTTTTTTTTTTTTTTTTTTTTTTTTTAACCAGTTACCTATTTTATTATTATTTATTTATTTGGATATTTATTCAATTATTATTTATTTATTTATTTATTTTTATATATTTACTTCAGTAACTTTAAAAAAAAAAAAATAATAATAAAAAAATATATAAATATCGAACATAAGGCTACGTGTACTACTGTGTAACTTTTTCAAATAAACGTTCCTATGTCAACAATGAAACTCAATCAGTTTCTGTATTAAATTTCAACATATCCGTTCCCGTCGCGAATAAAAGATTTCTGTATTCACCCGAGTAACGAAATAAACGGATCTACAGATATAAGATTTGCGACTGGGGAATCACGTGCTCACTTTATCCCACAAAAAAAGAACAAAGGGGATGAATTGCACTAAGAAGACGCGGCAAATCCCAGAGGAAATATCCCCTTTCGCCGTCCTTTGATGATTCACTATTACAAAAATGTTTCGGATGTCTAAGTTTTCATTTTATTCTGGGATTGTCTTTTTTGTGTTTTTTTCCCTATGTAAATTTCCAAATAAATATATAAATATAAAACGAAAAGGATTATAAAAATAATAAGACTATATGTATATATATATATATATATAATTTAATTTTAACGTGCACATTAACACACAAACATACGAACGCACACGCACAGACGCACACATATAATGCGTAAACATACTTACTCTGAGTCTTGTTGGATGGATTAATTGTGTCCTAGAAATAATAATAATAATAATAATAATAATAATAATAATAATAATAATAATAATAATAATAATAGTAATAGTAATATTAACAGTAATTATAATAATAATAACAATGGTAATAGTAATAACAATAGTAGTAGTAATATTAATAATAGTAATAATAACAACAGTAATAGTAATAACAACAGTAGTAATAATAATAATAATAGTAATAATAATAATAAATAATAAAAGTAATAGTAATAATAATAGTAGTAATAATAATAATAAACAATAATAATAATATCAATAATAATAAAACAATAATAATAATAAAAAATAAATAAATAAATAAATACATAAATAAATAAATAATTAGCAGTGATAATATAGCAATAATAGAAATTAAACAACCGAAAACAGTAATAGTATGAAATAATAGTAATTATAATAATAATGGTGACGATAATAGACTGTTGATAAGTGATGGTAATGAAAACAATAATAAACTGAAGATTAAAAACTTAATAAGAAATAAAATATTTTCATCTAAATGTAAATTTTCATCAGTTACAATAAAAATAAATAAATAAATATTTAAATAAATAAGTAAGGAAATAAATAAATAAATAAGTAATCAAGGAAATACATAAATAAATAAATTATAAAAACGAAAGAATGAGAGAAAGAAATAAGTAAGTTAGTAAGTAAATAAAACTAGTTTTACACAAATTGTAAAATTTATAAAATTTCTAATTATCATCATCATCATCATTATTATTATTATTATTATTATTATTATTATTATTATTATCATTATCATTATTATTATTATTATTATTATTATTATTATTATTTATTATTATTACTATTACTATTATTATTATTATTGTTATTATCATTATCATTATTATTATTATTATTATAAACACCAACCTCTCTATGAACAGGTTTTGTCAAAAACGTCGCCATCACCACCGTAACAACGACCAATACAACCGCGATCACAAGAACTACTACAACTTCTCTTCTGGGGCTGGTAGAACGTGGTGAGGTCGAAACGCTGTCATCAGCTTGATCCGAAACAATTCTAAGGTTGAAACATTCCCTCTCTCCACTGGAACCGTTTGCGACGGTCGCGCGACC